>OZ022499.1:74484702-74767202 GCA_963989385.1 Ctena decussata | reverse complement strand
GTTAACGACGTTCACCAAGTGGCTCAGCGGTACGTAACCACAGTTGCACGCACTTGGCGCCGTGTATCCGTCCCAAACTATGTTTACTAAAAACAAACTTTGTTTACTACAGTTTTCTAACAATTTTGTGTGTTTTATTGTGATGTCTCACTGATGAGGTAGGAAGCGTCTACACCGACCATCTAAATATTTGGAGCTGCATCAAAAGGAAGTGCGAGTTTCACGCATTAAACTAGTTTAAACCCCATTTTCCTTTTCAAGGTGGACATCTCTGATGGCAGATGCAGATTGTTTTTGGTGTATTTCTAGAATTGTGGTCATCTTTGCGGCAGGCCACTTTGCTTCTTGTTTTGTTTTGTGGTTTCAGATAGGAAAATAAGTAAAATAGATGTAATACATGTATATGTTACATGCGCCTAGCTGTCACAGTCATGTTTGTAAGTACATAGAAAGAATTTTATTACAGGTCATATGTGACAATATGATTGCAATTTGCCAGTAACCTTTATGTTTGTAGGTTAAGCTCTTATATGACTACAGGTCATATGTGACAATGTTACTGAAAGTAACGTTTTTATGTTTGTATGTTACGCCGAATATGACAATAGGCCATACGTGGAAATATGACTGCAAGTAACAAATATGTGTGTAGGTTAACTAGAATATGACTACGGGTTTTATGTGGCAATATGACTGCAAGTATTAAACTTTTCTTACTACCGGTCCTATGTGGCAATATGACTGCAAGTAACATTTATGTTTGTCGGTAAAGTAAAATATGACTATATATAGAGGATCTTACATGAGTGCTCATGTATTATTGAATTTATTAAACGAGATGGAGAAAAAGATAAGATGCGATGCAAAATGCCTACCTTGCTCCCCCAAGTAGGCGTACCAGGAATCATCATTCCCTGGCATTTCAAACCCCATTGGCTTGGACTGACATTTACAAGTCCAGTTTCTTCCCCCAGACTATTAAAGGTTGGAATTCCCTGGAAGATTCACTTATTTCTGCTGCTGAGGTAGCTGAGGAATCAGTTACTAAGTTTACTTCTCTTATAAGGGCTAGGGACTAGCTTTCCTGCTTGGACGTATCACCAGAAAACAATTCTGATTTTAATTCTGATTATCGGTTTTCCCCAACGAGTTTGATAAATTAAATAATACAGGAGCAAGAATGCAAGATTCTGTTTACCATGATCATAATGATATGACACTCAAATCGCATTTCATTTGCAAATTTGCAGTAAAACGTCACGATTTCGCCATTAGAAAATGCTTACTGTAACTTACCTCGACACCAATTCAAGCAATTTCTGCTTCTGTGGGTGCATCTTGATATGTTTGTCGATATCGGTTTCGTAGTATGTCCGGTAGCATGCGGCGGTAAATTTTCGTGGGTGTTGTCTCCAATGTGTATTTAGACGACTTTTAAATGAGTTGAGAGAGGGTGCCCGTACTACAGTCTCTGGTAATGAGTTCCAGGTATCCACTATCCTGTTGCTAAAACTCTGACGTCTGGTATTCAATCGTGCTCTTGGTTTGAAAAGCTTCATTGAGTGACCTCTTGTAGCTGAATGACTCGCCAATGTAAATATGGCAAATTTCATAAATAGACGAAATCTGAGCGTCTACAACGTTTACTTTCTCTAGACGATTTAACGGGTCAGTGACAGACATAACTGTAACATCTCAAAGACCTGTGACTCTTGTATTGAGTACACATGACAATATAACGGTAGAGAGATGTAATCAGTAGCCGGAAGTGTCAATCAATTTCTGCGCTTGAAAAGATGTTTAGCTGCTTTGACAAGCTAGCAAATTCGGATCTGCTACCTTTATTAGATTAATGTGTTGAAAATCAAACCTATTAATTTTTGTCGATGGTGGATGAATCACGATTTTACGCCTTTTTTAACATAATTTCAGCCATATCAGGACGATGGGTTGGTGATAATGAAAGGCTGTTTATGACTGAAAAGATACCTCCTGGTCTTTGCATACTTTTTACTTCCAACGCGTCTCGAGCCCGGGATTTATGTACGAATGCAGAGTCTAATCCCAGACTGGGCAGCTCGCTAATTTCCCATCGTCCCTTTTACCGACGCGTAAAAGGGCGTTAGGGCATATGTGGGCATTGGTGACTCGGACAAACCTGTGTTTTGTGAACAACAGCTAAAGCATTACTGTTAGCCTGACGACTCTCACGTGTGTTACCGGGGTGGTTGGGTGATGCGATGGTGCTGGGTATAACTTCCAATTCTGTGGTGTCCTACTGATTTGGATAATGGTGGGGCAAGGGCCTACTGTGCTTGCAGTAGGTGCGGGTGGGGCTGTTTGGACATTTTTCTCACGCTATCACATCTCTCTTCTTTCTTCCTCTCTTTCGGAGACGGCCCGATATAGACGGAAATACTGTCTAAAAGGGCCGTTAATCTCAAAACAACCAACCAACGTGTGTTACCAGAGCTACAGACTTTTGGACTGCACAGTTTTCTAGTGATTTGTGTGTCACGCCGTAGTCCATTTGTTAGAGCGCATAGCTATTGCACAGAAAGTCGCGGCTTCAAACCCGGCCCGGCCAACGATTGAAAAATTTTGTCAACCCAGAGTAAAAAAAATAACCTCTTGATGCATGACTGCATGCAGCTAAACTGATGACTTCGACTATGGACAACACACTCGCGATATGATAGGCCTCGCCTGAAAATGCAAGCTATGCCATCACGGTATGCATCCCGGTGTTCACATCTGTGTAAATTGATCAAACTGAATCCTCACTTTTATTCCCCAGTATCAGATTATCTAAGCAATCAGACTGAGCGGAAGCGCTGGCTGATCTTTACCTTCCCTATTCCCCCATTCGTTTTAACGTTCAGTTTCAGGTGATGTTATTCCCAATGTTGCATCGTCTTATTTATTATGGTTTCTTTACACTAACGTGAACAGCTCTTTCCCAAATAGGCGGTCATCAAAAAACAACAGTAACATTTAACTTTACCCATTTTCTATTATAAATCACACACATACAGAGAGAGAGAGCGAGCGAGCAAAGTAGGAAGCTTTACAGGTGACCATATTGCTAGAAGACCACAGACAAGCGGGCCTAAGAACACGTAAAATTGAAGAACCACAACGGAAGTACCGCCTTGGAACGGTCAGTAAATGTTCTTTGCACACAACAAAAGAACTAGACTTTAAATCCATTTGGGAAGAACCGTATTGTCTGGATCCACATTATTTGGCCAGTTTGTTTTGGTTAAGAGTTGATCTTATAATGTATTTTGTACGGCCTTTTGTTATTGCTGAAATTCTTCTGAGAGTAATTTGATATCACCTGTACCCATACTGAAAATTTTTACTTTTGTTCCGGCTCACCCATCTTGTTTCTTCGCTACAAGGACTCTCGTCGCTGTTACGTTAGTTCGGATTAGCTCATAATTGATGTCACGAGAAAGCCGATTGTGCGACATCAACGAACGGCAGGGACTCAGCTAAGCCTGTACCTGCCCAAAGCTGATTTTTAGTCTGTTCATTCAAACAAAAAAATACGTTTGAACTGGTACATGTACGATTTCTTTTCAATCAGTTTGCATCATATGCAATTATTTGATACTTGAAATGTACCGTATTACGAAACATTTGGGGTAATAAATAACTAGCTGAATACTCAAAAAGTGAGCTAATAGTAATAAATTAGTGATAAAAGTCCAGTCAGCTTCTTACGGTTGAACACATTAATATATGTATAACAATGTAAAATGACCTTCTGATACTTAAGAGGGATTTCGGCCATATGCCACACAAAAAACTGCAGACAACTAAGCTATGATTAATGAATAATCAATTCTAAACACGAAAAGTGATCACGCGTTGCAGGTGGTTTAAGTGCTTTGAATCATTTTTGTATACATAGAGTACCTATGGTGCCAGAACAAAATAACTAAATTGGGATTATACGTTACAAGACAGACATAACACTTTGTTCAGAATGGATGAAGCTAATAAATTTCATTATTCAAGCGCAATTATTCTGCTAATTTTCACTCCATGAACTGAATTAAGTTGGTTTAAACTCATACAACTCGCAAACTATTTCGGATTACAAACTGAATGTAAGTATAATCAAGGTAGTGCATTAGGACATGTGCGAACAGCGAAGACTCAGATCATTCTGTCTTGTCAGCGTTACTCGTGTCCTCATTTGAGAGTCAAGGAAAATGTAGAGCAAATATGAGTGGGCTGATATGTCAGTCTCAGCTTTATATTTCTCGTCGCGCTGCTCAGATGCTGATACATTTGTACTTCGACACATATTTTTTACGTTCGGCAAGATTAACAACCCCTTTATATTTTGTCCCGGTTCACGCTTGAGCTTGGGGGTCCCATTATCATGAAATGCGAGCATTTTTCACCACCATTTGAAATTAGTTATAGCTACAACAAAAGAAGAAAATTCGAACTAACTTTACATAGTTATGCCGTAGATATATTTTCATTCGCAGTATTGTGATCCTTACTACATGCAGATATATGCTCACTGTCAAGTTCCCAGAAGACATATAGCGTTGAAACACAGTCGTATTGATCTCAATGTAACTATTCCAGGCCCCGAGGTTATAAAACTTGAGTATATTCTCAAACTCAAAATAAAGCACACTAATTGGCTGCTTCCGAGCACATGCTCGGAAGCAGCCAATCAGTGTGCTTTATTTTGAGTTTGAGATTATTCTCAAGTTTTATAACCTCGAACCCTGACGTTGTATTGACGTTGATATGGCGCTGTTTCGATATTTCTTTCCTGCTGGGTTACGTCCAGGGCCAGGTGGTTCAAAGCATCCCGGTAACATCAAGAGTGTTGCTCCAAAAAGAAAAACATGTGAATAACATAGTTATTCCGTAGATATATTTTCATTGGCTGTATTGTGATCCTTACTACATGCAGTTATATGCTCACTGTCAAGTTCCCAGCAGACACATAGCGTTGAAACACAGTCGTATTGATCTCAATGTAACTATTCCAGGCCCCGAGGTTATAAAACTTGAGTATATTCTCAAACTCAAAATAAAGCACACTGATTGGCTGCTTCCGAGCACATGCTCGGAAGCAGCCAATCAGTGTGCTTTATTTTGAGTTTGAGATTATTCTCAAGTTTTATAACCTCGAACCCTGACGTTGTATTGACGTTGATATGACGCTGTTTCGATATTTCTTTCCTGCTGGGTTACGTCCAGGGCCAGGTGGTTCAAAGCATCCCGGTAACATCAAGAGTGTTGCTCCAAAAAGAAAAACATGTGAATAACTTTTGAAAAGCTTGTCATATTTTTTTCATCAAGAGCAGCAAAGTTTTTTCGAAAGCCTATACTACTAATTCCGAAATCTATTGACTTTTTCACCTAAGCTCATTCACAAATCTATAACAGTTTGGTTGTCAAAATTTGACAAGAGGCATCGATTTCAAAGAGATTAGATTGCGGTCGGACGCTGTTTGAACCGACCGCTCTTATTTTTGTTCGTGATCATTGGAAGATTTGGTGAGAGGGGAAGTCCTATATTCTGTCCAGCTATTGCTGTCGAAGATGTCAATCAATCTGAATGTAAGAGTAGGCGGTACAAATTTCGCTCAGAAGAAAAATATTTGCTGTATTTTAGACATTATTGTGTAAGTCAGTGCTCGAAATTTTAGAGTTTGACAATCTCATGTAAGTGACTGTATTCAGGCGTATGCGCATTCTGCTTACGCATGTTCAGTCCAAGTGGCCCTGACAAGACTGCGCGTGTGCGCAAGCTATCCTAGACATGCGTAGTTTGATATAAAACTGGACATGTGCGCAGGTATAAGAAAAAGAAAAAAGGATTTACTATTTTCAGTTAGAATAAAACTCTCGATGGAGCGTAACATTATATAATTTACCCAAGTAGATGGGAGGTATAGCATGTGCGAACAAGGAAGACAAGATCAGCCTGCGCATCCGAATAATCAATCGGTCAATCCTGGAGAAAGTGTTCGCAATACTCTGTAGAAGATCGGTTGGGTTCTGAGGTCTTTTATTCCTTGTAAATTTCAACACGGGACGATGTTTCGTAAGTGAAGGAAATTGTACTGGAAACTGAGGTTGGTGCTCTCAGTTTGAACAAGCGTTCATACAGATTTTGTTAGGACGGCTACGGCACAGAAATTTTCTTTTGCGATCTCAGTTTCTCAACTGTCGTTCTGCATGTTCTTTCGCGAACGTGCGCATTCCGCTAATAATAAATAAGTAAAAAATATTCAAGCTCTTACAAATATAGCCAAAATCGACTCGTAAAAAAGCATATTAGCGCACACAAAATAACTCGTGAAGTTCTCACAGAACTCCTGAAAGTTGGTAACTAACAGAAATTTCGGTTTGGCCACTTTCAGGAGTTTTGTGTGAACTCCATCAGTTTCTCTTTAACAAAGCTGAAATTACATGTCATAGCGGAACAAGTTTTCATTTTGGATTTCCAGATGGGAATGAAACTGCGCGTTAACCAGTTGTGCGAAAGCTTCATATGCAGCAATGAGAAGAAAAGGATGCTTGAATTATTTCCTGTTACCGTACTTATAGCAACCAACATACGAGTTGTTTGCCGAAGGGGCAAACAACGGAGTGTCGGTTGCTTTCTGTTATTTAACGCGTGTTTCTGTTATATTCTTTTCTATTATGTCCAATACCCAGAAAGATTCAAATTTTTGCTGTCATTGAAGTTCCGGTTGGATCTTGTTTGGGTAGGTAAGTAAGTAAAGTAAGTAATGTCTTTATTTAGTGAGGGTAACTCGGTTGGCGAGTCCAATCTTCCCCAAAGCCCTCAAGAACATTTTGAAATTGAAATTGGGACACTGGCATAAGCATTGGATATAAGGAAAGTAGAAGTGTCATCGTAAGCTTGGTTAGTATTACTATTGTTTTTATTTATTTATTTTTTTCACTAAAGAAATTGACCTTTTGCTACGTAAATTATTTCAACCAATCCACAATTACGCTAGACAGTAATTTGTCACCATGCATTTCAATTAACAGAATCCTAGAGACCACGGCGGCAATGAATCCGTACGAAAATCGCACGGCCGCCGGCTGCCTTCGCTAGAAAGCCATGCGTTGAAAACACATGTCGTGGCAACTTAGATACACATCTAGCGATTCATCAACGTATGTTTTGTAAAAATGAGATAAATTACATCAGAATTACTATTACTTATTACAGGTCTAAAATTACAAATGATAGCACGTCTTAATACTAAATTTATGCAAGATTTTAATGGACTCTGGGCTGAACCTTTATGCCTTTGATCGTTTGAAGATTACAGTTTCTTTCATGTTTTAAGTAACTGCTGCCTAATTGAGATTTATTTTCTTCGGGTAGTAAATATGATTGAACCACTTGACCTCCAACAGATTTCAACAATAACTATTGTATTTGAAGCGTCGGATGTAAATTTCTTACGACATAATTATGCAAATTTAAAGAGTAACAACACTTCAGGAACTGACTGAATCAGATCCCAAACCCTATCCCCAACATCAAAGGGAAAGATTGACAAAGACATCCCAACAAACAATAAATTACAAGTGATAAGCCGAGTCAGCAGCTTTTTCCCAAATAGATGGCAACTCAGCTATCTTTATTGAACTAAATAATTTAGACCAACAGACGGGTTACAACGGACTAAGCAAATTATATGAAAAACATTTAACAATTATTTTTACCTATTTTCTATTTTTATGATAGAAGGATTAAACTGAGAACACAATAAATTAAACAGCAAGGCTTCATTTTAATGAAAGCCATGAATTATTATTCTATGGTCACTTAATCTTGGGTGTAAAAATGTCTTGCGAAATGGTATAAGAAGCATCACTCGCTTTTGCGTACTGATATTTCAATAGAATGTTCATGCGAATGGAGAAGGCTCCGATCAGACTGCGCGAATGGCCAGGCTGATCTAAGTCTTTGCGGTTCGCACTTTCCGTAGTATAGTTGAAATTATATAGATCTACTCCGCGATTTCAGAATAGTTTCTGAATGAACACTTTTGTCAATAAAATGTTTGAACCGAACAAATACGATCATGTACTTTTCGTATCTTTAGACAGATCAGTGTCAGGAAAGTCACGTACCACTTGTGAATGACAAGGTTATTTTAGGGTTTTGTAAAACCACTAAAGAGAGCCCCCCGAAGTTCAGTGGGTTAGGCTACGGCCTGCTTAGCTGGCGGGTTTGGATCTTGCCAAAGTTGAAATCGTTTCTAACCGTAAACGGAAATTTATTGCGTGTACAACCTTTTATTCTCATCCAATCATCGTCCCGATATGTTGAAATACTGTTGAAAGAGATGAAAACACAGTATCATACATTCATTCATCCATCATAAAGAGCTACATGTATACTCATGCACAGCCTGTACAATCGATCGTATCTGTTCGGTTTCTGATGAGATTTTATCATAGCCCTTTCAAGAATATTTGACATATAAAGCCGATCGTTTAGTAAAGGTGGTCGAAAACTCGAGCATGTCTACCGGCCGAGGTTTGAACCCTCAGATTAGAGAGACCTAATGAGTCGGAAGCGCTTTGAAGCTCCAGGCCGCGAAGACCCGTATTCTTTCTTAGACTCTCGTCTATCCTAGTTTCTCATTCTTTCTCCCTCTCTCTCTTCCTCTCTCTCTCCCTTTCTCTCTCGCTCTCTCTCTGGCAGGCTGCCAGATATAGACTGAAATATTGTTTCAAAGGGTCATCAACTCCACAATCGTTTGAATGAATCTGTCAGTCGGTCTGTTTTGCTCTACTTGGTATTGTTTTCTGCTAAATTGTGAATGACCAGACCAGACTTTGCAATTGTTGTCTGCGCATCCTTATCAGTTCAGTTCAATTCAGTTCTCTTATCGACGTTCCCCAAGTGGCTGAGCGGTACATAACCATAGTTGCACGCACTTGGCGCCGTGTGTCCGTCCAATCATATCCTCATCATTACCTGTACACGTATGGGCAGTACGCTAAGAGCATGGATATTGACAGTTATAATCAGTCCTCGGTAACCGTTATCTTGCGTAAAGGACACCTGCACTTTAGTAGCGCAGAAAACCGTTAGACTGTCTGATTTAGATTGAAAAGACACACATTCCAGTCAGTCCTATTTCGCGCAATAATGAAACGGGCCATAATTTGCCCGTTTCTATCTGATCTATTCCATTTGATATCTTATATACTTGGACCATGTCTGCTCTTTCACGCCTGTATTCAAGAGTTGGCAATCCTAATTCTTTTAATCTGTTTTCATACGTTAGATGGCTTATACTGTTGACTAATCGGGTTGCCCTACGCTGTACATTTTCAATTGTGATTTTGTCTTTCTTTGCGAACCAGTGCCTTATATAAATTTATGAACATTTCAGTACCTAAATATGTGAAGGTCCTAAAGATGATTCCAACATTACGGTTTGCAATATTCACCTTTGATATAATGTGTTCTCTGAATTTTAGATTTTTGTCTACTAAAACTCCTAGGTCTTTTTCATGATCCACATTTTCAATATCTATTGGTTCATTTTCTCCATTCATGGTGTAAGTACCAATTGTATTGCGTTTTCCAATGTGCAGATGGTGGCATTTCTGTTTATTGAAGAACATTTCCCAAGTATTGGCCCAATTTTCTGCTTTTGTAACATTTCTTGGAGAATCTTCTGTTTTTCTTCTGTGATGACACTACTGTAAATAATTATTTTTCCAACATCAGCGAACAGTTTTATGCATACATTGATTGCGTCTGGGAGGTCGTTTATGAAAATCAGAAATAAGATAGGTCCCAGGACACTCCCCTGAGGAATTCCACTGGTTATATTTGCCATTCAAATCTGGAGCCATTTATCATTACCCGCTGTTTCTCATTTGATAGAAATTCTTTTACCCAGATGAATATTTTTCCTACTATGCCATAATTGTACAGTTTTTTTAGAAGTCTTTTGTGGGGGACCTTGTCAAAGGCGTTACAAAAGTCTAAATATATCACGTCGACGTCCTCCCCATTATCTATTGACTCTGTAATTTCTTCCATAGTTTCTAACAGCTGAGTTATACATGAACTTCCTGCTACAAAGCTGTGCTGTGCTGAAGAAAATAAATCGTTGGAAGTCATGTGTTCTACAATTGCATCGCGTATGATCTTTTCTAAAATTTTGCCTGGTACTGATGTAAGACTAATGGGTCGGTAATTTTCGGCACTTCTTTTGTTTCCCTTCTTAAATATTCGTGTAACATTTGCTACTTTCCACACTTGTGGCAGTTTTCCTTCCTCTACTGATTTTTGAGAAATAATTCTAAGTGGTGTTTTTATTGCTGAATGGGTCTCTTTTAATAATTTGGGATGAAAATTGTCTGGGCCTTGTGATTTAGATGTTTTTAAATGACTTATTAACTTGTCTATAGTTTCTTCTGTAATGATTATATTACTGAGTTCATTCTCATAATGGCGTTTTTCAAATTCTGGCAGTGGTCCATCCCTCTCAACCTCAAATACACTAGCAAAGAAATTGTATAAAATATCTACTGTTTCTTGATCGTTTTTCGATAGTTCTCCTTCACTGTTAGTTAGCTGAGATACTGTTGACTTTGTCTTGGTTTTAGATCGGACATAGCTCCAGAAGAGTTTGCTCTCATTCGTTATTCTTGCAATTAAATCTTTTTCATACATGTATTTGGCTCCACGCAGTTCTCTGGTAACTATATTTCTGGAAACTTTATATATATCATAATTTTCTTGTGTCATGCAGTGTTTGAATTTAATTTTAATGGACGTCAACGCCTAACGTGACAACGTAATTTGCATATTTAATCCACTAGTGGATAATTGTTTTTAATGCATGGCTCTATTACATTCTCAGATGCGACGTCATATGATAAAGACCAGGGCCCAGTTGTTCAAAGCATTGTAAGCTTAACGGGCTCGTTAAGAGGTCAACTCGTTAAGTGTTTTGCAACTTTATAACAAAATACACTGATATTTTTGTCGAAAATATGTGAGAAGCTTTTGCACTGAAAAAGCTTCTAACATTTTTCAACAAAAAATATTGGTGTATTTGAGATATTAACATTTGAAATTTTAACGTCTCGTTAACTTACGACGTCGTTAGTTTTGAACAACTGGACCTAGAAATATATGACTAGGTCTTACATGGCAATATGACTGCAAGTTACATAAGTAACAATGACCATGGTCAAGAAAAGGAAGCGGTGTTGGCTTTGGGTCTTTACCACATCTCAGAGTAGTCAGGCTGAGCAAAGATTATCGGTGAAAGAAAAAGGAGAAGAGGCAGATAGAAGAGGAGGTGTTATGTCTCAATGACCTTGCAAGGTCATTAGTCTGCCGTTGGCAAGACGTTGCGGCCCCAAACCATTTCCCCCCTAGTCGTTTCGCCTCTGGCCGTTTCACCTCTAAAATAGAGCCTGGTCGTTTCTCCCCTACACCCTGGTCGTTTCTCCCCTACACCCTGGTCGTTTCGCCCCCTACTATATTAAACGTATGTTTTTCATTTATTATGTCTTTTCGTTTTCTGTTTTTAATAGATAGATTTTTATTAACTTTACGAGACGAAAAAGGGAAATATGTTTTTATCAACGGGCCAAACTGTCGTTTATTTTTAGACTCTTTACTCAAATTAAGTTACCAACCTGTTAATTTGTTATGATACTAAGGGCTAATCCCACTAAATGTCACCTGGCACAGTCAGATTAATTGATGTCGGCTTTGTTTAATCTTTGATGAAATTAACTGACAAGTTAATCTGACATGACACCAGGTGTTAATCACCTGGGGCCAGTTGTTAAAAACTAACGACGTCGTTAGTTAACGTGACGTTAAGATTTCAAATGTTAATAACTCAAACATGTCAATATTTTTTGTTGAAAAAATGTGAGAAGCTTTTGCATTGCAAAAGCTTCTAACATATTTTCAACAACAAAATATTAGTGTATTTGGCTATAAAGCCGTAAAACACTTAACGAGTTGACCTCTTAACGAGCTCGTAAGCCTAACGATGCTTTGAACAACTGGGCCCTGGTTTATTGCCCTTGATTGATCAATTAACCTTGTGCTGTTAGACAGGTTGGTAGAAAGGTGTGAAATCGACGTCTTTGGGTCAGTGATTCTCATTGACAGATAAGGCTGTATACATAGTATGTTGGTCTTGCTAAAAATACTTTTACGCTCCTTAATTTTGACTTCTATTTCTTCTTTTTGGGCACGTGAACAAATTGTTATCTTTTATGCAAAAAGGGCTGAAACTCAGAGAGAGAGAGAGAGAGAGAGAGAGAGAGAGAGAGAGAGAGAGAGAGAGATAAAAATACATTATAGATAATTACTAAAAGAGCAAAGAATTTGAAAAAGGCAAAAGAAGAAGAAAGAAGATAGAAAAAAGGGTCAGAAAAAAAGTAGTACCTTGGTACATTAAAGTTTTTGAGAGTTATAGCACACACACACACACACACACACACACACACACACACACACACACACCTTTATTGTTTTAAGTCCTAGAAACACCTCGCGATACCAGTCGGAAATATTATTAGGCTGTCGTGAAGCAGGTGATCACAAAGTTATGCTGCCAAATGCATGCATGTTCTGCCAAAGCAAAAAATAAGACTAGAGCTATACAGCTGCTATGAATTATTAATAAACTATGATATAATCCTATGTGAAATTAACCATTTATACCTTATGTATAGCTCCTATGTACTTTGTATATATGATCTGAGAGGTGATTTGATTGATATGATTTATTGTAATACATGATACATAGATCTGTCTTCACTGATGCTGCAAATCAAAAATCGCAAATATTAGTATATTTCATAATGCTACAGGCCTAAAAAATACACATTATGGGCTACCCTTGACGATTTAAATTAAGTAGGGTGGGGGATGGGAGCGAAACGTCTAGGGGGGGGGGGGTGAAACATCCAGTAGGGACGAAACGACCAAGGACGAAACGACCAGGGGCGAAACGTCCTGGGGCGAAACGTCTAGGGGAGGAAATGGATATGGGGCGAAACGTCCCGGAACCTGTGTTTAGTAGTACTCGAAACGATCGACACGACCACTATGCAGACAGTCTTCAAGTGTCACAAGTTAACAAGAAATGCAAGAAATCATGTGAGTATTTATCGTTCAGGATTGCGATACTAAAGAAAAAGACGGTGCTGGATTGAAATTTCAAACTGTGAATTGTTTGCTGGTTATCAGACAACTCTACATTCTCCAAGAAATCGTGTTGATAAATTCGAACTGATCCATGAAGACTGACGTCTATTGTCGGTGTACCAAAGTTCGTTATGCACAAAACATCGTTTCGCCTCATGCCTGTGCCGCGCTTGAGGGTCAGATCAAGACATGTGTATGTTGGTAAATATTGGAGCTCAAGAAATGTCAAAATCATTTGGCTGTAAAGCCTGTTTTCTGGTAATGGGTTGTTTCGGTCCTATTCCCGTTTGGCCCCCGGATCGTTTCGGTCCGATTCCCTTTTGGTCAGGACGATTGGCCTGGGTCGAATCCACCCAATTTCATGCTTGGGTCACTTCAGCCCAATTTGGGGGGTTTTTTTTACCTTATTTCTATACAGTTTTAATATCACAGCGACATCAGTTTCAGAGTCCTTAAGATCAAAATCAACTTCTTTACGGCATATGCAGCAAGGCTGGCCCCCCAAAAACATATGTAAAGTCCTCTGTAATGTTTAGCCTACCATTTCGCTTGTCCTCATGAAATAGTGTATAGCATTAAAGTAAGGGGTTTGTATTAGAGGGGACTACCTATTTTCACTTATCCTTCTAGCACGGTATGTGTTTCAGAGCCCTTTTTAAAACTTTGAAATAAAATTTTATTTCGTTTGCTGAGGAGAAAATATGGATTTCCGGAGTAAGTATACTACTTTTGTAGTGTTTCCCCCAGCCCCTTTTAGCATGGCGCTGCGCCATGCCCCTTTTCCCCAGTGCCATGCCCTTTTTTTCAGCCATGCCCTTTTCCAGCACCATGCCCTTTTTGCTCTAAACTTCACCTGCCAATTAGGAGATACACATTACACATTGTGTATTCACTGCCTCGATTGTTTTGACAGCATAAGTAAACACATCAGTTGGCATTAATCCTGTTATGGTCCACTCGCTAATAAACTAACTGATCCGTGAAAATACCTGACTGATCTGCCGGTTAACGGAAAGGTCAAAGTGAGGCCTGTTGAGTGAAAAGAAGCCAGTAGCCATGTTTCACAATTACACAAATCAACATGCCCATTACATATACTGTAATCGACCCATTTACCGCACATGCCCCTATAACTGCACACCAAGGCCATTTCCGGACAAACTGCACAAGCGCACACTGCTTTTTCTTTGAAACTATCACAAAACCCAATAATTAACAGGGAACTCATGAAAAGTATAAACACAAAGTATTTCCAGTCCTACCCATGTTGCCTCTTTCCAGTCACCCTGCATTTCATTGTTCTGAGTGTGCGGTTATTAAATACATTTTAACCACATCTTTTTGTTGCAATTTTGAAAAAGTTAAGCGCACGGTGCGGTAAATGGGTCGATTACGGTAGACTAAAATTGTTTTAGTATTTTTCTGGAAGTTTTTTTTTTTTAGTTTCCTTTGGATTCATGGACTGTATTTGGGAAACTGATTTGATTCACAGATGTGCAGGCTGATCATTGTCTTGACTTGTTGCTCGTGTCGTAAAGTTTTTTTTCTTCGATATGCGTATTATATATAGGTTACATTCGAGACGTTTGATAAATTATGGTGTAAAAATAATTACGCATATTATGTATGTTTTGATATTTTGGTCTTACACATGCCGATTTTTGTGTCCAAAATAAATTTTTGAACAATGTTATATATATTTTTTAATAGTTTCCAACAGCTCTGGGTGCCCTAAACAAAACTCGCTTGTGTGAAGAAAATAAATAGCCTAACTGAAACAGATATAAATACAAGTTAAAGGGAGGCATTTCTGTGCCCCTTTTTTAAATACAGAAGTACTGATAATTCTGGTCAGTAAGAATTATTAATAAATAAAGAAGGAACAATAAGGATAAATAATAAAATATAAATTGTAATGATAATTAGGTTACTGAAATGTTACAGACTTTTTATGTTTCTTGATATTTGGAAGAAAAAAAAAGAATAGGTAGGTAGTAAAAGGACTTGACAGACACACACACACACACAAAAAAAAAAAACAACAAAAAAAACATAGAGAGCAGATGCAAATTCTTTATGTTTTATCATCATATCCAGGCTCTACTATGAAGTAAAAAAAGTTTTCTAATTACATGTACTGTATTTTAAGAAAGATGCTGCTGCAGCTATAAATGAAAAAAGAATGATATGATTTAATGCTTTATTAGCAGTATTATTCTCTGTAAGCTAACGTCGATTAAAACAGCGGCCTTCTAATGAAAGCATATACAGTGCCCTTTTTGCGAAAATCCACGCGCTTAAGTGCCATTTTCTGAGAAATTTACCATGCCCTTTTTCATTTCCATATAATTAAAGGTATCAATCATCAGTCAATCCTGTTTGAGATGGTGGTAATAAGTTCAGATACTGATAGCATGCCAACCTTTGGCTCAATGGCTCCATGTTTTCAAGGTTGTCAACCCCCTATGGCTCAAACGGGAAATTTCTACAAAGTTACAAATTTCAGTGTTAAAGATTGATATGCACATTGTGTTACAACTGGATCTGGTGACATATCTGCAAAAGAAAAAAAAAAAAGATCTTTACAACTCAGATTATTAATAAAAACAATACAACCTATCGTTACTTACTGGTACTGCTAAACACCTGTTTTGGATATAAGGACCCTCTTGTCAAAAGCATTTTTGAAAAGTTCTAACATATTTTCAGTGAACCTCAACTATTGCAGCAGCATGATATTAAAGATATTAAGCATACCATTAATTGACGGTAAGTTTTTCTTACAAAATTTTAAACAGTTTAAAAGTTTCAGGGTCACAGCTACCATAACAATAGTGCATTAAGAAAAATGGCTATTTAAAGCACATCATGTCTTGATTTATAAATTCTTTTCTCCCAGGTGATAGTTTTGGCCATTTTTAGCTGATAAGGAACTAGTAGAAGCAGTAACCACAATCTTCAAAAAGTCATGGGAAGAAAAGAAATTACCTTCAGAATGGAAATTGGCCGAGGTAAAATTCCTAAAAAAAGCAGGCAAATCTTCATATCATAACCCGGGATCTTACAGGCCAATTAGCCTCACAAGTAGACTGGCACTCACTATTCTCACGGTACTTAAGATACAAGCAAGCCTGACCAAATAAGAAGGACCAACAATTCAACATACTATATGTAGTTGTGCCCTCTAGTATTTCATCTTAACGCTCAAGACATTTTTGTGTTTTCTACCTTCTGGTGAGTGTCATATTTTTATGTGCACACAGTACTACCCCAAAGTGGTTAGGCAGAAATACCGACTCCATATTCTCACGGTATATGGATATTTGCCTCAACATAATCAAATTAAATGCAAGCAGAAATATTTCCTTATTTAAAATGTTGAGTATAACCATACTTAGATCAAACAAAGCAAGAAATAACATTATCGGACAATTATTCTCTATTTTATTGCCACTTTTATCATCCTGGGGTGTTCCTTGTTACCACCTTTGGTGATTTTTCACTACTTTGGCTTTAAGAAGTCACAGAATCTTCAAAAAGAGACAGAACTGAAATTTAATGTGTTTTTATACTTTGTATTTCTGAAGCCTGAAAGACAATTGAAAAATAAGGAGACGTGTGTCTGAGGGCTTTTATATAGCACTACCGCGAGAATATGATTACCGCGAGAATATGGAGTTGGAGTATACATTAGGTAAATGTATGGAGAGAATAGTTTTTTCTCGGCTGTACAGCTATACTGAACACAATAATATCATTGATGAAGAACAGGAAGGCTTCAGAAGAGTTCGTGGCACTAGTTCAGCATTACTTCGGTTTGTACAGACTGTGATGAATGGATTCAATGAAGGAGAAGCCACATTGGCAGCATTTATTGACATGGAGAAAGCCTACGACTCTGTGTGGAGAGAGGGGCTACTAGTAAAACTGTATGATATGGGCATAAAAGGTAGAATATGGGCATGGTTAGAGAATTTCTTGACATCAAGAGAAGCCTACTGTAGTCTACATGGAGCAGATCACACAAGATTCAAGACCAGTATGGGTTTACCTCAAGGCTCTGTGCTATCCCCCTTGCTATTTAATTTGTTCATATCTGATATATACAGTGAAATAGGTAGCCAGAGTGTGAAGTTTGCAGATGACGGCACAATATGGGAGACAGGTACAGATGTAAGACAGTTGGCACAGAAGGTAGAGATAGACTTGAAAAAGATTGCAGCTTGGGTGCACAAATGGAGTATGAAAGTTAATGTAGAGAAGACAGAGTTCCGCATCTTTAGCAAGAGAAGCGAGGACCATAATACAGAAGTAAACATTTCCATGAATGGGAAGAACATCAGACAGTCAGATTGCCCAAAGCTCTTAGGAGTAATACTTGACAGTAAACTAACATTTCAGAAGCATGTTGATAATATTGAAAGAAAAGCAACCAACGCTGTAGCAGCATTAACATTAGTTGGTAGAACAGAGCAAATTAGTCAAAGAAATATGATTAAACTTTACAGGTGTATTGTCCTACCCCATTTAGAGTATGCATCTAGTGTATGGCAGATTGGTGATTAAGAACGGCTGGAAAAGATCCAGAGGAAATGTCTGTCAGTATGTTTGGGAACACCAGCTACAGCCGGAATTGATGCACTGGAGGTGAAAGCAGGAGTCTTGCCTCTGGATCTGAGACGGGAAGATTTAGCAGTAAGGGAAATGACCAAGATCATGGCTAAAAGCCATAACCAGAAGACAGCTCAATGTTTACATGATTGGAAAGACAGAATTGAGTTGCAGCATGAAAGATTCATATCTCCCTTTGGAAAAGCCTACATGCAAGTCAACGATACAATTTCAAATACAGGCATTGACATAAAGTTAGTTCAACCCGAGTTTTCATATCTTCAATATTTAGCACCTTCAACAGAGAGCCCACAATACTGGAATAACCTAGGGTCATCAAAGTCTAGGACGAAGACACAGGAAGAGCTGGCAAGAAGAGTAATAGAGGGAAGCATCAAGGACGCTGGTACTGATGCGGTCATAGGTTTTACAGATGGGTCGTGTAGAGGAAACCCGGGACCCTGTGGTGCAGGGGCTTGCTGGTTTCTCCCTTCTCAGGAACGCCTTGACTTGAAGCAGCCAGTTTCGAAAAGAGCATCAATCCTACTAAACTCCGTTCATTAATTCTGAAACTGGGTTTATCGCTGCTCATACTTTTATAATCTAATCAATCCACGTAAGACTATGCATAGTGATAAAGCTCGACTTCCGCCGATTTCTCATTAAGGTCTCATGTATTTTAGCCTGGCGCCCGATGCTGCAGTTACGTGCACGAAACAGCAAATTTCAAAAACCTGTCCGCAAACTAAGACCATTTGATGAAAATTGACAGCCTAAAGTCATACATATTCAGATACATTCCACGTGGGTTTCACGCTGGTCATTTGGGTAATAACTGTGGTACCCAGTCCGCCAACCTAGTCTCTAGACACACCCTGCCCCAACTTCTTTTCAACAAACTATTCACTCGATTATTCTACCACTCCGACCTCTACCCTGCGACACGAACATATATATATGCAAGAAGACCTTTATAGAAGGAAGAATAAATAAATAAATAAATATTTGCAGGGATGTTTATAGGCCTGAAGTTCGCTTCTGAGTCGGATGATACAACTGCCCCGTTGTTTATATGTAGATCTATACTACTTTTGGTAGTTTCCTGAGAAAATATGAAACAAACAAATACAAGTATTCAAAATAAGGTAAAGAAACTGGATCTGATTTTTAATCCTAAAATCCTAAAACTGAAAAATGTAGCTCAAGTAGTTACTTGGTATTTTTCCACTAAAGACGATTTCCTTTACTGGCTCCCGTCGAGTGATTCAATATAAACAGAAGCGGGATAGTGAACGGAAAACCACTCTTGTACATTGTATTTTTACCAATTAATTCAAGTTTATGAAACCGAAAGTAGTTCAATTTAGTTGCCGACTAAAATGACCCAAATGATTTTTAAAACATTTTTATATGAAACTCAAAACATTTTAAAACACTTTTATATGAAACTCAAGGAAGTATTACATAATTAAACCTGGAAAATAGCGGTCATTTACAATGACGAACCTGTAGTGATAAGCTTGCAGGGATACCCCTCCACAAACTTTTTTCATACATTTTTTTACCATTGAAAGAGCAATGGGACCTTTAAAAATAAGCCGAACTTTTTTTTCTTATTCCTGTGATTTATTGGAGGGGGTTGATTGAATAAGGAGGTTTGGGATAGGGTCATGCCAAGGAGTGGAAGTCTGGATGGTAGCCTAATTGAGTCGAGGGGTTTAAAGTTGTGTGGGGGGAGATTATTTTATTATTCTTTTTTTTTTTTTTTGGGGGGGGGGGGGGAGGGGGTAAGAAGGAGGAGTAGACTGAAGAAGGAGGAGTAGACTGATTAAGGGGAGCTGTTATAAGTTTGAGAGCTGCACGGTTTGGTCCTTTTGTCCTTTTATTTCACTTTGCAGTTTTAACGCAACATTGGTAATAAATGTTTTGGAACTTAAGAACTTTATTACATACTGCGGAAAGCTGTAATATTTGCGTTAAAATAAAGCCAGTGAACATCGTTACGTCGCACTGACGCTGATATGACGTCGTTAAGACGTTGTTTGCCGGTGGTGATACTATGATGAAACGCTGAAAACCTTGTCCAGTGTGAATTTATGCGGTGTAATCAATTTCGAATTGAGAACAAATTATCTGGATGACAAGCTTGTTGTCACGCTGACTGATTTCGCACGCGCAGAGCATGTGTTTGAATACTAACCCCACCCGTACACGAAACTATTTATAGCGACCACTTTTTATGGTATTAAAAGGCGTTTCAAACCTGTCCGATGGACTTAGTCTCGGGTTGAAAATCTGTCTTTTGCAGTTTTGTGCAGGTTAGCCCAGCATCCTACGAAGGACAGAGTCATAGGACACATTGGTGAGAAATTGGCGGAAGTCGAGTTTTATCACTATGCACAGTCTTACCTAGATTGATTAGATTATAAAAGTATGAGCAGCGAAAAACCCAGTTTCAGAATTAATGAACAGAGTTTAGGAGAACTAATAGCCATACAAATTGCTCTAGAAAGCATCCAGAGAGAGGCCAGTAAACGACCAATCAGGCATGTGCTGTTGCTGTCAGATTCCCAATCAGCAGTAGGTATTTTGACTCTAGGATGGGAAAGCCAGAATCATAAAAAAGTAATTATAGAAATTCAACAAACCATGGACCATTTGAAAACCAAAAACATCACCATCAAACTTAGTTGGACCCCTGGACATGCAGAAATACAAGGGAATGAAATCGCTGACAAGTTAGCAAAAGAAGCAGCTGAAGAAGCAGAGAAAATGCCAGATGGTTCAACTCCTGTTACAAAATCTGATATTAAAAAAGCTTGTAAAACAAAATGGCAAACAAGATGGGAGGCAGCAACAACAGGTAGGCATATGTATAAATTTAGACCTTCAGTCAAAGCAAAGGGAAAACCAGTAGACTGCACCAAAACACAAAGAATAGTAACACAGTTGAGGACAGGCTATTGCAAACTCAACCATTACCTCTGTAAGACAGGACTGAAAGATTCACCAGAGTGTAGATGTGGACAACCGGAGACAGTAGACCATTACATACAGGATTGTGAGGAGTATACAGACATCCGAGAAAGAATACGGACTAAACTGTTTCACACCTGTGGCATATCGGAATTCACATCTAAGCTATTCCTGACAGTTGAAGAAAAAGACCCGTATGAGGAGTGCAGAGAGATAATTAATATGGCATTCAAAGATTTCCTGACAGACACAAAGAGATTTGAAAAGTTAAATATCAAAAACCTTCAGTTAAAATTAATTTTTATAATTACCAACAACCGAACCGAATACATGCGTACTAATATACCCGAGAGTCTTTATCATAGCGAACCGTACCGAAGACACCCTAGAATACCAGAGAGCTAATTCGGCCAGAAGGCTGTTAACAACAACAACAACAACCATTTTTAGCTCGCCTGAGCACGAAGTGCTCAGGGTGAGCTTTTGGGATACCCTGATGTCCGTCGTCCGTCGTACGTCCGGACGTCCGTCCGTCAACTTTTGCTTGTGTACACTCTAGCGGCCACAGTTTTGATCCAATCTTTATGAAACTTTGTCAGAATGTTAGTCTTTATAAAATCTCGGCCAAGTTTGAAACTGGGTCATGTCGGGTCAAAAACTAGGTCACTAGGTCAAATCTTAGAAAAACCTTGTGTACGCTCTAGAGGGCACAGTTTTCATCCAAAATTCATGAAACTTTGTCAGAATGTTTATTCTCATAGTATCTAGGATAAGTTCAAAACTGGGTCACGTCGGGTCTAAAACTAGGTCACTAGGTCAAATCATTGAAAAACCTTGTGTACGCTCTAGAGGACACAGTTTTGATCCAATCTTTATGAAACTTTGTCAGAATGTTTATCTCCATAAAATCTAGGCCAAGTTCAAAACTGGGTCATGTCGGGTCAAAAACTAGGTCACTAGGTCAAATCTTAGAAAAGCCTTGTGTACGCTCTAGAAGGCACAGTTTTCATCCAAAGTTCATGAAACTTTGTCAGAATGTTTATCCTCATAGTATCTAGGACAAGTTTGAAACTGGGTCACGTCGGGTCTAAAACTAGGTCACTAGGTCAAATCATAGAAAAACCTTGTGTACGCTCTAGAGGACACAGTTTTGATCCAAAGTTCATGAAACTTAATCAGAAAGTTTATGCTTATTATATCTAGGATAAATTTTAAACTGGGTCACGTCGGGTCAAAAACTAGGTCACTAGGTCAAATCATAGAAAAAACCTTGTGTATGCTCTAAAGGACACAGTTTTGATCCAATCTTTATGAAACATTGTCAGAATGTTTATCTCTATAAACTCTAGGCCAAGTTTGAAACTGGGTCTTGTTGGGTCAAAAACTAGGTCACTAGGTCAAATCTTAGAAAAGCCTTGTGTACGCTCTAGAAGGCACAGTTTTCATCCAAAGTTCATGAAACTTTGTCAGAATGTTTATCCTCATAATATGTAGGACAAGTTTGAAACTGGGTCATGTCGGGTCAAAAACTAGGTCACTAGGTGAAATCATAGAAAAACCTTGTGTACGCTCTAGAGGACACAGTTTTGATCTAATCTTTATTAGACTTTGTTAGAATGTTTACTTCCATAAACTCTTGGCCAAGTTTGAAAGTAGGTCATGTCGGGTCAAAAACTTGGTCACTAGGTCAAATCATAGAAAAACCTTGTGTACGCTCTAGAGGACACAGTTTTGATCCAAACTTCATGAAACTTTGTCAGAATGTTTATCCTCATAATATGTATTATAAGTCTGAAACTGGGTCATGTCGGGTCAAAAACTTGGTCACTAGGTCAAATCTTAGAAAAACCTTGTGTACGCTCTAGAAGGCAAAGGTTTGATCAGATTCAGAATGTTTATCTTAATGAAATCTAGTTAAAGTTTGAAACTGGGTCTTGTCGGGTCAAAAACTTGGTCACTAGGTCAAATATAAGAACGACCTTGTATACGCTCCAGAGGGCACAGTTTTGATCCAATCTCAATGAAACTGTGTCAGAATGTTTATTCTTACAGTATCCAGGCCAAGTTTGAAACTGGGTCATGTCGGGTCAAAAACTAGGTCAAATGTTAGTATGGTAAAAACTCTTATAAATCTTCACCAGAGCCAGTGAACTGATTAATGCTCAGGTGAGCGTTTCAGGGCCACCATGGCCCTCTTGTTTATTATGGTGAGGAACAAGACTCTCTGCAGAATATAGATGTCAATAAATTTCCACAGTGCGAATGCTCTACCATGTACAATTTATGATTATAGTTAGGGCTCTGAAACACATACCCCGTGGAAACACATACCAGGACGATTGCTAATCAAATGTGTTTTCTGAATATTAACACTTGCCACTGACTTGTATAGAGCATATGACTGAATCATACACTGATGAACGACAGTTGATCATGTGACGTTGTCGTCAAGAGACATCTAAGGTAAACAAACGTCTTGATTGGTCCACGTAACGTAATGGCCAAATACATCGTTTCTGTCTTTTCTTTGACGCAAATTTACATATTCTACATTAAATTACCACAAAAACAGCACATGAAGGGTCTAAAAATAAAGTGTAAATATTAGAATAAAAACTTGATTTTTCAGTGTTCATCATGTGAAGAAGCCAGTGGTTGTGGCTGAAATTCTACAAGAAGCGCTTCGTGCTTCATTGAATTTTAGCTCCGCCCACTGGCTTCATCAAACGGTGAACGCTGAAAAATCAATTTCAATTCTTAAATAAATAACCCTTGCGATATATATATTCGTGGTATTAGTATAACTTTTGAACACTGTAATGAAATCTGGGGAATAAAAATTCTGTCATTCCATATAAATAAAGTAGGGAACATACCTTAGATATCTGCTAGTATACTAATATTTTTTCTTTCAATGAGCACATGTTTACCGGCCATATTTGTATATACCTTTAGTACCACACTTTCTGATGACGTCATATATATTTGTGGTATCCCAAAAAATGATGTCCCAAAAGTGCAGTTGTGCATGATTTAAGGGTATATTGTATTTCAAATATTTTTTTAATTATTAAACCCAAACAAATTTTAAAACTGTTATTTTTAAAGAATAAAAATGTATCACATTTGCTAAATGCCACTTTTCTCCTTAACACTGCAAGACAATACAAAATTCATATAAGCCATGACACTTTTTTGCCAAGGTAGAAAAACAATTTGGCAGAGTGTTGCATCATGCATCATCAGATTTTGTTACTACATGTATAAATAGACCACAGCAGACAGGTTTACTTGGTTCAGGTTGCATCAAATGGTTTTGTATTTTCATTTTTGGGGCATTTAAAGATGAGTGCAAACGTGCATTAGTGAAACCAAGTTTAAATTGACATGATAGTATGAAAAATATATAATTCAGACATGTTCAATAGCAATGTGGTCCGTTGTTGACAAAATTATACTGGGATTCACCGTCTGTCTGTCAAAACAGTAAGTATGACATCATAGAGATGGTGCGCTGGGACAGAAAATGCTATTTTCGGAATACCACGGTTTGTAAGTACCACAAAAATATATGTCAGACCGATATATAGTCTGATGATCTCTTTGTGTGTCTGTCTGCCAGCATATCTGTCTTGTAGTCTATTTGTTTTCCTTCAGAATCCCGGTTTCCCTTTGATTGGTGATTATCTTTACATTTATATTGGTTACCAGTTAAAATTACATGTGTTCTTTTACATGTGTAATTGCCTATTTTCAGAATGTATACACTTCTTAGTTTGCTAAGGGTGATTAATTTAGAGGTGTGATGATTTTTTTTGTAATAAGTTGTGAAGGAGAAAGCAAAACAAATAGGTTTTAGGATGAAATCAACCTTACCTTACCTGTTTTCCCAAATAAATAAACCAGGCCGAAACGACTAGCCACAAAAATTGGACCTAAACAACCCACCTTTGAATTTGGCCAAAACAACCCACCCTGATTGGGCCTAAACAACCCACCCCTTGAAATTGGGCTGAAACGACTTGGGCGGAAACTACCTGACAGAAAGAGAATAGGATCGAAAGGACCCAGATTCGTCTGAAACCAGTACCTTAGATAAGATTTTGGTCCACTGAGTATTTACCAACTCTCTTTTCATTTAATTGAGTATTTCAGTTTTGAATTGGGTATTTGAAATTTCAAAGGGATAGTGAATTGGGTAGCACAAATTCAGGATAGGGTATTTTTGGATGAGATACTGCTTTTTCAACAGTATTTCAATCGCACTGGTATTCGAGATAATAATGCTTTAAACATTGTCATCAGGACTGTGCCACCCTCTTTATTGATAACAAGCATGGGTACTTAATTTTCCAAGACTTTATACTCTTTTCCCCACCTTTTCCCCCCCAAATGAATACTTCTTTCTTTTTGGATTTTGAGGTTTCCCACAAGCTCTATAATGATTGATGATGCCTCACAGAATGAAACACATGTTGATAATATCTACAATAATGTCATTCACTATGAGTGTGGAATCAAACTTCTAGAGGCTTAGATAGCCAGTAATTTTGTTGTACTGGGCCTTGCAATTTGCTTTTTTTTTCTGCCTGGTTTTCTTGGTGATGATGCCATTTGTGTCTGTCTCGTTTTCAAGTGTTTAAGCACCACCAGGTTTTCCATATTTATCTCTCTGATACAAATCATTGGACTTGCCAGGGAGAACCAGCCCAAGGTCGTAGAAATTTCTCGCTGTGTAGTCAATCCAAATCCTGCGATATGGTCCTTCGAATCACTGTATTGTGTACAGGAGATTTCGTTTGGGTTTCTCAGTTTTAAAATCAATGTCATGACATAATAGGTAAGAAATTTTATTTTTAAACAGAGTGGCATAATATTAACAGAAGATATGACCATTGCCAATCTGTTTGTTGATCTGTTGTATTCTTGAAGTAGAAACAGATAATTAACATGCATGGCTCCAGATAAGAGAGGGATTGAGGTTAATTTAAAGATAATTTTTTCTTATTCCTCAATGAAAACTTAAGTTGTGGCCCCTCATTAGAACTGTGTTAGTAAGACAGTTCTAATGAGGG
This sequence comes from Ctena decussata, assembly GCA_963989385.1. Taxonomy (NCBI): domain Eukaryota; kingdom Metazoa; phylum Mollusca; class Bivalvia; order Lucinida; family Lucinidae; genus Ctena; species Ctena decussata. The sequence continues at coordinate 74,741,318 of OZ022499.1, read as the reverse complement.
GTCACAACATAAGTTTTTATGGAGATATAGGGCAAATTATCCCTAAATTATCCCTTTTACCTCTTATCTGCAGCTTTGAATGTGGATGACTGGATGATTTTAAAATTAAGGGATTTACAGCCCTTTCAACAGTATTTTGTCTCCTGTGTTGTATTGGGAATGAGGTGATGTTGATGATGAGCTTATCCAAGGCAAGAGAAGAAGCTAAATTGGGACCTAACTTGAACTTTGGACTTAGTATTTTGGGATATTTGACACAATTTTATCCAGATTTCCCTTAATGTTTTTTTTTTTATAATCTTTGTCTCAAAGATCTGAAGATTGATTCCCAGCAATTATGGCCTGTAAACAAAATATAAGAAGTTTACAGAGCTGGAGAAATAAAAAAAAAAAGATCTTGGAATCATCCTCAGATTATGGCTATCTTATCTGGGGCATTGAGTCTATAAAAAGTCTGATAAGACTGTAGTACAGAAAAAAGTGGAACAAAAATATTTGGTATGTTGAACATTGTGTCTTGAAAAATCAGGTCATACATGCATATGATCTGTTTATTGATAAAAAAAAGTATGATACTAGGTTACCTAAACAGCTTATTGGACATGTCTGAATATGAGTATGTATATATTATGAACTTTGAATTTCGACTCCTTTATGCATGTATATTTATTCACATTGGATGTATTAATTGTATAAGTAATTATGGTTAAAATTTAAAGAACACATAAATTATATATTTAAAAAAAAAAGAATAATAATTGGATAGTTCCCATAAGGGTAGACTCAAAAGGAAAATCTGTAGACCCTACTTAAAAAATACCCTACATAAAAATGAATGTGAGTACCATATTTATCCTATTTAATGCCACGGGGCATTCCATTTTTAAGGGGGTGGGGGGAGGGGAGGGATTATTTAGAGTCTAAAGTGCAGTAAATCAACCACTGTCAAAATACATCTGGTAAACAATATAAAGGTGGTGGGTATACTTTCAAAGCAAGCAACGCTAGTATTTTGCTTCCCATCTCAGTAGGGGTCAACTCTTAAAGGAAAAAATTTGCTCCTCTAAGAGCAAATTGGTTCCTTTAAGAGTAGACCCCATTTTAAAGAGCTACCACATCCATAGAAGCAAACAGGAATTCATGCAAATTAATATACAAATTATTTTCGGAAAAGAGGCAGGGACCATGCATTTATTAGAGCAGGGATGATGAAATTGATAATAGAGTATTTTGTAACATTTTTATTTTACAGTTTCAGTTGATTAGCAGATTTTGTCTCACGAAGTCCATATACACACATGTATAAGAGGAAGGGTATTGCATGATGGATACTTCCTCAGATCCTCTTCTGCCACAGGTGCATGGTCCGATACCCAGGGACAGGTGAGTTATACCAGGGGCCGTATTCATAAAGCCACTTAAGTCATTGCTATGCTGTTGCTAAGGCTAAATATCTATAAAGGAGATTCCCTACAACTATGAAATTTGGTCTGGAGGAACAGTCTTACAAAGACTGTTCCTCCAGACCAAATTTCATAGTTGTATGGAATCTCCTTCAAAGAAATGTAGCCTTAGCAACAGCATAGCAACCACTTAAGTCGTTTCATGAATACGGCCCCAGAGCTTCAGACTACAAAACTTATAGGATGAAAATTCTAAACTTCTTTGGGGTATTTCTCAAAAAAGAATACAGGAAAGAAAAAAAAACGTGGTTGCGCATGTGCATAGCTCTGGATACGGGTGAAATTTGGTTATAAATACTAGACACATGTATTGACTATTGTTAGTTCATTCTTCATAAAAAATAGAAATCAGACAGCTCATTAAAGTTCTGTTGACCGGCAACATCCATGGTCACCTCTGACTTGGAGGTTATCCCAGGTCAGAGGTGACCATGGATGTTGTCATTCATTATTTCCAAATTTCAGTTGCGCCGGGCCGGGTAGCGCAATCGGTAGGGCACCTGACTCGTAAGTCAGAGGTCCTGGGTTCGAATCCCGGTCTGGCTACATACTTTCGTTTCTCCTTCCGCTGATTCAAGAAGGGCGGTTGTCAGTTACTGGCGAAAGTATGTGCACTTAGTACTGGTTAACCGCTTAGGAGGTCTAAGCCTGCCCAGGAATAGTGTGGTTAGGTTAACTGACCGTCCCGACATGACCTTAGTTGTTTACCGTGGACGTTAAGCATCAAATCAACCAACCAACCAACCAAATTTCAGTTTGGTTCCTTGACCCAGAATTATAATACAGAGAGATGCTGATCCAGAAAAGGTATAGGCTGCATCATCATATTACCGGGAAAGAGACCTATGCTTCACCCATTCTAATGAGAACCCTTTTTAGACCAGATACATGTACCAATTTTGGGGACTTATGCAAACAGTGCAGACCTAGTCCAGATGCCACAACTGTGGCATCTGATCAAGGTTTATACTGTTTTCTGTTTACGCAAAATACAGTAAAAGTGAAAATATTCATCAGAAAAACTAAAACTACAAAATGGGCTCATCCAAATGATAAGACTGGACAGGTTCATTGGTCAAAGAGCGGTTAATCATTGGGATCAAATTCATTGCTAAGTTTGCTTGTATCAACCATAAATGTTCAGATATACAAGCCTGAACAAACAGTCTTGACACAGATCATACTGTTTGATAGGGGTGCGCGATATTACCGGTATACCGGTAAATCGCGATTCAAAATTCCAACGATACGAATCACGATACGTTTTGGCCATACCGGTACGCTCGGTAAATTTCGGGTGTTTCCGGACATTCTCGTGAAAACGTTTTATATGCTTTTAATTAACAGTTTCCTTTTCATTTTGTTAGTATTTTGCCCCAAATATTCTCTTTTTTTTATAAAACGGATCTAGGTAGTAAAGTCAATTAAAGCCAGTAGTCTTTAAAAACAGGCTTTGATTGTTTACTTTTGCCAGAGGCTCGCTTCCTCTTTTGTCTTTTATCTCCGTAATTATCACCCACAAAGAAGATGTAAACAAAAATTACCGTGATTGTAGATAATAGTGTCCAGTTTAATCCTTTTGTCAGTATCCAATTGATCCTATCACTCCAACGGTATGATCATTTTGACACATATTCCCATTCATAACTTACGTAAATATTCGAACATCTTTTAAAACATTTTTTTTTGTGTGTGTGTATATCACATTTTCACTTACTGGAAGTTTCATTATTTTGTTGACATACTAGACTGCAGATCCTGATCACACTGTTCCAATGCGCTGTCTGATCTGGGTCTACAACATTTGCCCAGCAATTAATGTCCGATTATTTAGTGTATTTCATTTTCATGTCACCGATAAAATAATTCACCTAGACTTCAGACACGTGTCAATTCCTTTGATCTTTGATGACAACTGGTGTTGAAAATCTGCATGCTTTTTTCATTCTCGCCTTGGGGCAAAACTGGGTCAGGGCAGAATAACAAATAAAGAAGTCATGCACCAGATGCATGGTCACCAAGGTCACGTCAGTAAGGAAGTCAATTAGTTAAATAAAATGAGATCGCAGACCAGTAACAGTTGCATTATAATAAAGTACATGAGCTGGTTATAATTTGTTTTGGTGTTAAAATAAACAGGTAAAGAATGGGATGTTCATTTTTATTACAATCATTTAATAAAAGACAGAAGCAAACAACACAGTAAAAGCATGTAACATGGAAGTACATACTTAAAAAGAAGTCACGATATATCGTGATACATATCCCGATACGGACCAGTGTATCGTGATATATCGCGATACGGTTTTCAGTGGCGATACCCATCCCTACTGTTTGAAGGATGGAACAAACTAACATGAAGAGAGTACATTTAAGGTGTAGGGGTACACCATCAGTTTTTTTGCCACCCATTTTTTCAAAGGGAGACAAGTTTTGTAACTTTCTGATTGTTTTCCTGCATCACAGAACCTTTTTAAAAAGGTGCCTATTCATAATAAAGGAAAGAATTTGCTCCAAATGAAGCAAATTCTTTCCTTCAAGAGTTTGTGCCATTGAGAGGGGAGGTAAAATTGAAAATGGCAATATTGTTTTCCCGGAAAATATATCAGAATATTTAGGGTAGTTCAGTAATTATGCTGTTTATTTTGTATTTGTTTCAGATTTTCAGTTGTGTATTTAATATTCTACCTACTGGGTTTAGGGTCATTGTCACCATGGAATTTCTTCATCACGGCCAGTGAGGTAGGAGCTCATTGAAACTACCATCCTAAGTGTTGTTACAATTTTTTTCTGGTCCCAATACATACACACATTACATGACATAATTTGTGCATGTACATGTATTGTGAGGACAGAATTGTGTAGAAGAGCAAACAGTGTATGGCGGACCTAGATCAGCCTGTTCCTGATGAAGCAGCTTGATCAGTGTTTGCCATCCAAAAATATTCCTGATAAGACATGTATATACTTGCCCAAAATTAGAAGCATTACTGAATGTATTCAGCTACAGGATGGGGGCCTTCCCTTTCCTAACTTACCCTAATTTCTGTAATGTGCATAAATTTTGGGACACCTTAAATAATGAATTTTCCATTTGGGTTAAATGGAAAATTAATTATTTTTGGGTGTCCCAATACATAAGCACATTACGGTATTTGAATTATGTAAATCAGTTTTGTGAAATTCAGCAATAAGATGGGGTTTTCACATCCAATATAATACCAAAAATCTAGATCCACCTTGTAAGACAGATCTAGAATTTCAGTATTGTTTTATAAGATGAATCTAGATTTTGTGATTGTTTTGGAAAAAATACGTTTAACTTGTAACCAAATAAATATGGTGCTGAAATTAGTAAAAAGGTAAATTTAGAGAATTCTCATAACATAGTGGATGTAGGGGCAATGGGGTTAGAGGCCCAATGTATTTTGGACATAGGTATGAAAGGCGGAGCCCATGCCTCTACTTTCACCTACTTATCCGTCCCTGATTAAAAAAAGGTACCCATTTATTGCTGGGTTGACAAAAAGTTTTTCCAGCCCCTGGCTGGCCGAACTCTAATTCAAACCCATGACCTTTTGTCTCCCACTTTGTAAACATAGCAGAATAGTGAGAATACACAGAGGTGAACCGCATACAGTATACAGAGTGAAGGGCTATGAAATCAACTAAAAACTGCATCTGCTGAGTCAGACTGATATCAGATGGAATATTCTCATAGACAGAAGCTCTTGACATACAAGCACAAAGTCCTTTAATTACTTATACCACTCAATTAAAGACCCTTGAGAGTTACTAAGTTTGCACTGTCATGTCAAGATGAACTCTTCAACTCTCAGTGGCTTCACCAGACCTTTAAAGGAACCAAAATTTGGGGTATCCATATTTTGATATTACTCCAAAACCGCAGAAATAACATATGGAATGGAATTTCAGTGACATTGCCTTGCTGTCTTACATTATGGATCTCAAAGCAGTTCTTATTAGATACCCGATTAGGGTATATGTGCACACCTCCATGTTTTTCTGCCATTTACAAAGGGGTACAACTGTTTGCCTCCCAGGATAATTAAATCCTTCTTAAAGGGGGTCTGCTCTTAAAGAAAAGAACTTGCTCCTAGGAGCAAATTCTTTCCTTTAAGAGTTTCTAGGAGCAAATCATTTCCTTTAAGAGTTGACCCCCATTGAGCGTGGAGGCAAAAAGGAAATGGCAGTCCTTTTCCTAAGGTGTATCTAACCACCTTAGACACATGTTTGGAGAAGCAAGGAAAGTTAAAAAGATTGTAAGTTTTCATCCCCAGAAATTTTGCTTATCTTGTGCTCTGTTTTTCAGTACTTCAAGTACAAGTTTAGAAACACAACATTGCCAGTAGACTGTGATTATCTCAACCCAAAGTACCAGACTGAACTAGAGTCCATGTTTGAAGGTTATCTCACAGTCGCCAGCACAGTGCCAAATGTACTGTTTAACTTCTTTACAGCTTTGCTTGTCAAAAGGTGAGTTAGAGCTCTTGATAAAGTGGGACATGATAATAATCTTTGTTTTTGTCCAACTCTGATAACGATATTTCCCAGGAGGCTCAGGGGAAAGAATCCATGAGTGGCTCCTCCTGGCACCAAGTCTGTCTGATATTTTATTTTATCATGCATCTGCTACAAAATTCACCTGATAACAGGGGTATGACAACACGATGTGATGTGTCACTTTAGAACTGCGCTTGTGCGAATGTTATCAGGCGATGCCATATGAAGTTATCTCTGAAAATGATTGGCTACATACTGACGTTGGCGGTGATAACAGCGTTCAATTGGTTAAGTGACCTCACCGACTTACGTTGCAATCGATTCGCGACGTCAGCAAGTTCAAACAAAACTGTGTTTGCTTTTCACTTGTTTGACTCTTTTTACGCAGTAAAAGCTTCTAATGATGCATGATAAATAGAAAACCATTATAGTGTCTTTTGACATTAAGTTTATCAGGCGAGACCAGAAATACGTCGGACTGGCTCGGCAAGCCTCGCCATTCCTATGCTGTTTCTGGTCTCCCCTGATAAACTTGATATCAAAAGACACTAACATGGTATTCTCTATAATAAATCTGGGATAATTTGTATTTAAGGTGAATGAGAACACATACAAGGGAAGCAACTCTACCATTTTAATTTTGTCACTCAGTGCAACTTTTTTTTGTAACCAATTCATATTATGCTATTTATCCCCCGCCGAAGGCAGGGGGATATAGTTTTCTCCATGTCCGTCCGTCTTTCCATCCGTCCGTCCGGAGCCATTACTAAGTAACCATTTAATGGAATTTCATGAAACGTACAATAAATGTATATCACTATAAAGCGCTGATACACGTGAAGTTTAGTCAGACTGGCTTCAGTAGTGCATGAGTTAATTAGGGCCCCGCCAGACGAAGTCTGCGGAGGCCCTATAGTAATCACCTCGTCCGTCGGTCTGGCCGTCCTTCTGTCCGTCCGTCCGTCATCATTTCGGGTCCGCTCAATAACTCTAAAACCCTTAGAGATATTTTCACGAGACATGAAACAAATGTAAAGCATCATCAGACGATGTGCAGAAAACAAGAACCATAACTCTGCCTACATTTTTACTGAATTATGCCCCTTTGAAATTTTGAGTACAGAAATCGTGTCCGCTCCATAACTCTGAAACCGTTAAAGATATTTTCACAAGACTTGGTACAAATGTAAAGCATCATCAGACGATTTGCAGAGAACAAGAACCATAACTCTGCCTACAATTTTTACTGAATTATGCCCCTTTGAAATTTTGAGTACAGAAATCGTGTCCGCTCCATTACTCTGAAATCGTTAAAGATATTTTCACGAGACTTGGTACAAATGTAAAGCATCATCAGACGATTTGCAGAGAACAAGAACCATAACTCTGCCTACAATTTTTACTGAATTATGCCCCTTTGAAATTTTGAGTACAGAAATTGTGTCTGCTCCATAACTCTGAAACCATAAAAGATATTTTCACGAGACTTAATACAAATGTAAAGCATCATCAAACTATATGCAGAGAACAAGAACTATAACTCTGCCTACAATATTTACTGTATTACGCCCCTTTGAAATTTTGAGTACAGAAATCGTGTCCGCTCAATAACTCTGAAATCATTAAAGATATTTTCACGAGACTTGGTTCAAATGTAAAGCATCATCAGACGATGTGCAGAGAACAAGAACCGTACCTCTGCCTACATTATTTACTGAATTATGCCCCTTTGAAATTTTGAGTGCAGAAATTGTGTCCGCTCTATCTACTTTATAGATATTTTCACGAGACTTGGTTCAAATGTAAAGTATCATCAGACGATGTTCAAAGAAGAAGAACCATAACTCTGCCTACACTTTTTACTGAATTATGCCCCTTTGTAATTTTGAGTACAGAAATCGTGTCCGGTTCATAACTCTAAAACAGTTAGAGATATTTTCACGAGACTTGGTACAAATGTAAAGCATCATCAGACGATGTGCAGAAAACAAGAACCATAACTCTGCCTACATATTTACTGAATTATGCCCATTTGTAATTTTGAGTACAGAAATCTTCTCCGCTCTTTAACTCTGAAACATTTTTTACTGAATTTTCCCCTTGCTAGTTTACAGTCTAGAAAACGTGTTTGTTCTCTAACTTTAAAACGGTTTAAGATATTTTCACAAAACTTGGTACAAATATAAACATCATCAGACAATGTGCATAACTACACCTTCCCTTTGTTATTTTGGGTATGGAAATCTTGTCTGTTGTATAACTTTAAAGCCTTTGAAGATATTATTATAAAACTTGGTACAAATATAAAGCATCATTAGATGATCTGAAGGTGTGCAGAATGCAAGTTTGGAAACTTCAGTTTCCTGCCTCACAGAGTTGTTAATCAATCATGATTGTGTATTTTGCCCATATCTTAATGACACTGCCAGAGGCTTAATTTCAAACAACATATTTAAAATGAAGGAACAACATGATAATAGAAAGCTGGTATTGTTATTTCTGGTCGGGCACATATGACTTAAATGTCATCAATAGTTTCATAAAGGCGGGGCCCTTTTAGTTACCATGTTTCTAGTTGCCCTTGCATTGCTTTTTCCGTCCGTCCGTCTTTCCATCCGTCCGTCCGGAGCCATTACTAAGTAACCATTGAACGGAATTTCATGAAACTTATACTAAATGTATATCACTACAAGGCTCTGATGCACATGAAGTTTCGTCAGACTGGCTTCAGTAGTGCTTGAGTTATTGCCCTTGAATTGCTTTCAAAATGATAAAATGAGCCATAACTGAGTAGCCAATTATCAGAATTTCTTGAGACTTATACTAAATGTATATCACTACAAGGCTCTGATGCACATGAAGTTTTGTCAAACTGGCTTCAGTAATGCCTGAGTTATTGCCCTTGAATTGCTTTCAAAATGATAAAATGAGCCATATTTAAGTAACCAATCATCAGAATTTCATGAAACTTTCAATAAATGTGTATCACTATTAAACAGTTGTGCACATAAAGTTTTGTCAGAATGACATCAGTAGTGCATGAGTTATTGCCCTTGAATCAATTTAAAATCAACAAATTTAGCCATAGCTAAGTAATCAATGAATAGAATTCTATGAAACTTATACTAAATCTGTATTATTACAACAGGGTGATGCATTTTAAGTTTTGTTGGACTTGCTTCAGTAATGCATGAGTTAATGCCCTTGAATTGCTTTGAAATAGACAAATTGAGTCGTAACTAAATAACCAGTGAACGGAATTTCACGAAGCTTAAAACAATTATGTATCATCATAACATGACAGTTAATGTCAAGTTTTGTCATGATGGCATCAGTAATGCATGAGTTACTGTCCTTGATTTGATTTAAAATACACAAATAAGCCATAAGTTGCAATTGAACAAAATTTCTTGAAACTTGATATGAATATATATCATCACAGCGAGATGATGCTGTAGCAAGTCTCACTTATACATGGGTTATTGCCCCTTGATCTAAAGCCCACAGCTTCAGTCATAACTAAGTATAAACCAGTGAACAAAATTTTATCAAACTGAAAATAAGCCATAGACAAATCAGCCATTTCGGCGGGGGATATAAATTCAATGAATTCACTTGTTTATTCTTGCAGTTGCAACACTTTGACACTCTTTAAGTTGTCCTAGAGTGTGATCTTCCATAACTGGTGTCAAAGTAAACAATGAGTACTGTATCACAAGTTGCTCGATAAAAAGTTTGCTTCGTTTAATTATGAAAACTTAATTACATGTGGTGCACTATTTAGCTTTGTATAAAACTAAACCTTCAATAGGAAAAAGGCAAAGAACTCACATCAAACTAGGGAAGTTCCAAAGATGGCTTCCTCTGTGGCTGCAAAACATATGGTGTCATGGTGTTTCCCTACCCTGATGACACAGTTTGTAGAGCCAGGGATTCACAATTTAACCCTAAATGCGCCAAAAAAGCAGACAACAAAATTTACGTCTGCAGAATTTCAAAAAATGTTTCGTCCAAGAGATATCATATTGAAAATTCGAACACTAGAGGGCAAACAGTGTAGATTCAGATGAGGTGGCTCATTATGAGCCACCTCATCTGGATCTACACTGTTTGCACATTTAACTATTTTAGTATTTGCACTTTAAAGTTTAAAGTTTGTGGACATCTGAGTAGAACCTCAGCTACTCAAATTAGATTCCGCAAGTTATTTTCTTGGTGGGGTGATAGATAAGGGAGGCAAAAATGGAGATGGCAGAGATGCTACCCCTTAAAGTTTACATATTTGCCATGGTATATTTTCAGAATCTCTATAAAGACACGAATGATCTCTTCAATGTCAATAACTCTTGTGATGTTTATAGCCACTGCAGTTTTGGTCAAAGTGAATACTGATAAATGTAAGTATAGGAAGCTGAAAACCTATTTGTTATCATACATTGGGAATTGAGCAAAGAAAGCATTAATCAGCATGGTATTGGGATTATAGCTTACAGAGCACAAAACAGGAGTCTGTCATTTTCAACACCTGAATGAAATGTCCTCATCAACATTACTGTATACATACCAATCAGTCTGCCATATAGTGGTCACCCATCTGTCAACAATTTCAAATAATTTCTCTGGTACCATTCAGTGGAACCCGGCAATGAAGAACAAAGTTTTGGAAAAAAGATAATAAGTTAATAATGAACAACAGATCACAACCGCAGTACCCCAGATAAGAAGGGTTAACATAGATCATGATTAAGGGATAATTTTCCATATTTCTGCATCGAAAGTAAAAAACATATACATGTATTGTGATTCCTCATAAGAACCGTCTAAAGCCTGATTTGAGGAGGACATTGGCAGATCTAACCAAACCTTCACAGTTGACGTGTCACGGCTTGAATTTGCACACTGCTACAGCAGCTGCCTGATTTATCACAAATTTCAACATGAGCATCCATGCTGCTTCCTTCAGACACAATGAAGAAAACATTAACATTTTGATAGAATACTAAATAAATGTCAGAGTTCATATTTTCTGTATGTAAGCCTCTCTATTTCAGGGCAGACCCATTTCTTTGTGATAACCATGCTTACAGCTGTGATAGTAAATTGTAAGTATACAGCTTTAGACTGAAAGTTTATCATTGACCTAGACTTTTTTTGTGAATTCACAATCTGATTAAATTCTGACATAATATTTATTACCAGTATTGAATTGGGTCTTAGTTTGAAAGAATCAGTGACATTCTCAATTAATAGTTGTAACTTAGACAATTATAGATGCGTGATCTTCCATTAACTTACATAGGGAGACAACTGTGACCTCCTGTTTGGTGCCGGGCTGCGTAGCACAATCGGTAGGGCACCTGACTCATAAGTCAGAGGTCCTGGGTTCGAAACCTGGTCTGGCCACATTCGTTTCTCCTTCCGCTGATTCAAGAAGGGCAGTTGTCAGTTACTGGCAAAAGTTTGTGCACTTAGTACTGGTTAACCGCTTAGGAGGTCTAAGCCTGCCTAGGAATAGTGTGGTTAGGTTAACTGACCACCCCGACATGACCTTAGCTGTTTACCATGGATGTTAAGCATCAGATCAACCAACCAACCAACTGTTTGCTTGTCTAAAGCAATTCTAAAATGAGTTCTACTCTTGAGGGAAAGAATTTACTCTTAGAGGAGCAAATTTTTCCTTTAAGAACCACATTGGGAAGGGTGGCAAAAAATAAGAGTTGCTTCCTCAGAAAGTATATCCATTCACCTTGAAACAAGCTGTCCACCAAGAAATGGACCATTTGGTTTGTGCAAACAGCAAAACTAAGATAAGTCTGCATTACTACATTGGCTGACTGCAGACATCTATTTGTTGGTTAGCTTGATAGACCTGTAGAGGAAGAAAAGTAGACTATGATGTGCAATCTAATGTAATACTTGGCTGTTTTCTAAGGGCATGGAGACTTGTAAAAGAATAACTGAAGAATATATTGCTTTTTGGTTGAGAAAAAAGAATCCATCTTTAGTGTGCCTGTATGAAAGAACAGAAGGACCTAAATATTGCTCATATTGCATCTTCAGCATGTGTGTCAGCCTCCCACTTTGTGTTAAAGTTTTGGGGAGATGGTCTTTACAAGCTTGGAGCTTTTGGCCAAATCCTGATTATTTATTCTGTATATTTGTATGTAAAATTTTGTGAAATAAATATTGTTTAAACCAAAGTTTTGGTCAAAGATTTTTGCCTTGCTTGAGACACATATACTACTTTTCGGGTGTAACATCATTGATGGTGTAAACATTTTATATGTTGTAGAGTTTTCAGGTTTAGGTCTGTTTTGTGAGAATGCACTGATGTTTTGTGAGATTGCATCGCATTTTGTGGAATTCTTGTTATGTGATGGGCAAGACACTGTCAAATGAGCTAGCATAGCATGTATGTGGAGAAGTCTCATAGGCTTGTCAAGGCTAATAGCTTGTTTTAAATTTCAAGTCTAGGTTGTTTTTCCCAAGAAAACAGGGTAAAGATATTTTTGAATTTCCCAACAGCAAGCACAGTTTCTGGCTATAATATGGCAAACAATTACAGGATTCCAAATAAAGAGGGAATTGGATAATAGTTCTGTGATTTTTTGTCTTCTCTATAGGAATAAGACGCAGTTTTAATGAGATGATACAGCATTTTAGCTTCATCATGTGCCTTCCAACAATTAGGCTGTTTTGTGTGATATTTAGATTATCCTTATCATTTACACTGGGTCTGTAGAGGCCTCGCTGTTGGCTGTACGGTTTGGGCCAATTCCATAGATGGCTGATTTGACAAGTGAGGGCTGTGATCAAACTGCACTCAAGTTGCTTGTTGCCAAGGCTACATTGTTTGATATCACTTGATGTGGTTCATTTCTTCTATGGAGACTGAACAGAAAATAGCGTATTTGTTCGATTATGAGAGATTTTCCCCCTCCAGAATATCACAACAAAATCTATATCTGTCTTATAAGGTAGATCTAGATTTTTTGGCATGTTTTGGAAGAGAGAAAATATTGTAATAGCAAAATCATACAAGACTGCTTTAGGTATTTAGGGTCATTCATTTGGACTAAAGAAAAACTATTGCCTAACTACCTCTTGGACGCTGACTGTTGTAACATGCTTCAGCACTAACCATTACAGTCCCATTTACATGTATACCATTTATTAGCCACAAACAAGTTGTAGAAATGAATGGTTTCTGTTTCAGCTGTGAAATATATACTCCATGGAATGATTATAAGCAATAAATGCTTTAATATATTGTCTAAAAGTGCTTATCCTGGCTAATCCGGAATCCTGCTTTTTTCCTGAACATCTCACATTGAAATAGTGTTATGCTCTCACAGCCACAGGGTTTCCTGAATCACTGCAAATCATTCAGTTACTGAAGGTTTTTTTAAAACCAAGAAACACCTTTAAAGGATATATGCTTGGAAATACATCCTGCTTTAGAACCTGTGTATAAGACAATATATATTTCATATATTTGCTCCATTTTTTAATGCAAAAGAAAAACAATAATGGTACATTGTAGATTCATGCTAATTCTGAGGAAATCTGAATTGTAAAGGAATCACATCAGACTATTTTCCTGATAGTATCACCAAACAAAGTAAACATAGGAGTAAACCTATATTTAAAAATGACTTTACTAGGACTTTATAGCTTCCCTTTGTGGGGAGCATGGTGTATAGGCAGCATTAGTTTCATTGATTCAGTGAGTTTGGTTTCATTAAAAATGCAACCTTGTAGCATATATCTTTGATAGATGTAACAAATGTGAGCTCATTGTAGTACTCCAGTCTCAGATATAAATACCTAAGTGGTCATCATAGTGTTATTTAGAAAAGTTTCATTTACTTTTTCTTCAGTTATATTTATCTTAAAAAGATGCATTTGTTCAAATGTTGCATGTGCTAAAGTTTATATCATTTAAACATTATAACCAACCAACCAACTTACTCATACCTGCCAAGTTTCACGATTTGTGCGTGACCCTCATGAATTTGGACACCTCCCACGACCTCACGATCGTATTTTGAAAAATAGCCATAACTCACGCTTCCTTCGCTTGCTCACGATTTCACTTTAAACCGGAGAATTATAAAAAAAATGTATTTTTTTTTGTGCTCTCTCGATCGTCAATAACGTGTTTTCTCTCAACTTCCGCTACATTCGGACAATCTCGGTCACCGTATCTATATTTATCTCCGGGAAAATTCATCACCTGGTCTAAAAATAGGTAAAGGTAAAGGTTTCCAATAGTCTTAAAATAGCGTGGGTAAAAATAACTCGAGTATTTGATAGCGATTAGAGCCGAAAACAACCAAATGTGTACTTCCGTTTTATTGACAACATGAAAACGCCGGAGAAATATAAATCAAAGTACCAAAATGGATGGGAGATCTAGTTTACCTGGGTTACGAAGAGTGAGAAGGGCAACAGCGTTGCATTTTGTAAACTTTGTCAAAGGCATTTCAGTGTTTCCCACGCCGGAAAAAACGATGTAAAAAAGCATGGTAACACAGACCTTCACAGTCGGTCATTGAAAACGTCAAAACATTTGCAATCGGTATGTGATTTTGTTGTTACCTAGACAGACCAAAATGTTATCAGAGCTGAAACTCTCTAAAGCAACTTCATTGCAGAACCTAACTTGCCATTTTTGATAGCAGATCACTTTAACAACCTCAATGTATAAAATCTTAGTAAAATAATAACTGTAAATAAGAATACTTGATGTTTATCTTCATTTAAGAACTACCTACTGATACTTCTCCTCCACACTGCCATCCCCAATCTCTAGTTTCGCATAAAGAGAAAAAAATGACACAAAAAATCTCACTCTTTTCCATTGTCAATGGGTTTCGCCGCGAACGAACTAACATGGAAAAGGGGGCTAAATCGAGGCTTCGCGCGCAGTCTCTTTTGTTAATCGAAAACTTGGCAGGTATGAACTTACTATATTTTAACCCTATTGCACTCAGAACAGCCAAAACTCCATGGAGTTTTGGCTGTTTTGAGTGCAATAGGGTTACACACAAACTAGTATACAATTCTCAAAATATTTAAAGGAGCAGTTGATATTTTGCCATAGACATTACTACAATATATACCCAGTTCAACGGCCCATAAATTCGACCTCCAGCAGCCGAGAATTTTCCATTCTTTTGCAGCATTTTGAAGAAGGGTCAAAGTTTAAGACAACAAGAAATTCAATAGAACTGATGCCCTAATCATTTCCATGGAACAACTTTTGTCAATGTTCGAATTTTCTGAAATTGAGGCATTTTTCTATAAGTCTATAAAGTCTCATAAACCGGAGTTAAAACTTATGCTTTCAAACGGGTCACCTTGAAAGACATTCAGTTTTGTAAACAAAATGGTTATTTTCAATTGTGGTTGAAATTTTCATGATTTTCATCTGTTTGCAAAATTACAAGATTTTTACCAAATTTCCATTTTTCACAAAAATCAGTCCATGGACAGGTGCAGGATAGATATTGAATCAGAATTAGTGCTGTCAGTAACTTCGAGATCCTCTTTAAAAATTGGCAAATTCTTTGGAAACTCTGTGTCTTCGTCTATTGAAAGTAAATGACTCTCAAAGTGGGGATACGTTGCATTGTCGTCTACGGAAAAATCATTAGGTGCTCCTTTAAATATTTTGAGTAGTGTATTTGGGGTAATTCTTTAGGGGGAACTCCCTATCTTATAACCACATAAATATGGCAATTAAAATAATGCATGCTGATATGTGCCATGACATGAGAAAACCAACAAAGTGGCATGTGCATCCAGCAAAGGCTCAGATCAGCTCAGCCTGGGCATCTGCCCAGTCTGATCAGAGTCTTTGCTGTCCGCATTGAGGTAGCTTAGACCCTTAGCTACCCTTTAAGCGCTAGCAAAGAGTCTGATCAGACTTGGCAGTTGCCCAGGCCGATCTGAGTCTGCACTGGGTGCACAAAGACTTTGTTGGTTTTCTTGTGTGGCAGCTCATATGCTGTATTATTATTTCTTCCAGCAACCAGTGCTGTGTTTGGTGCTTCATCACTAGGACTAGCTAGTCGTTTCCCAGCTCGCTACATGCAGGCTGTTATGACAGGCCAGGCTATGGGTGGGATATTTGCTGCTGTGGCCAACATTATTACCTTGGCTGCAGGAACCAGTGTCGTAAATAGTGGACTAGGATTCTTTATAGCAGCTACATTAACATCTGTTTTTAGTCTTATAGGATATGGTCTTTTATATTATCTTGTAAGTAATACTGTATGTTTCCTGGATTTTCTATACTAAATGTACACTGTACCTTTAAATAAGAAACATGGGAACTACATGTACTCAGACTTGTGTCAATTCCTGAAGCCTAGAGTTGGCAATATTAAATGAAGAGACCTTGATGCTTAATAGAAAAACGATCAATTGCAGATCTTGTATTAATAAATTATTTCTCGTGTTCAGCTGCCTCATCTAGACCTTCACTGATTGCAAATTCAGCTAAAATCAGTGCAAATTAGTGCTGCAAATAAGAAGGGGTAACAGGGATAATTTTTCACATTTCCCCATAAAAACCATGTGTTGTGACCCCTCTTTAGAACTTTCTCGGCGAGACAGTTCTAATGAGGGGTCACAACATATGTTTTTGTGTAGAAATAAAAAAGATTATATTCAAGTTATCCTCATAACCCCACCTTATCTGGATAATTGTAGATAGTATCATTAGAAGTCAAGTTTTTGGGTTATTTTGGATACATGAAACATGTATCTGTGGCATACAAATGTATGTTTGATTTATTGTACTTTTATTTTCAGAATTTTTCACGTTACTATATAGTAGAAATAGGTAAGTTACTTGATACTTATGAGCAGTTTGTAGACTGAAAGGACCGATTACTTAGACCAAATTTAAGATAACATTAAGATTGTTCAGTATAGAACATTTGACACACCTTAGGCTAACTTTAGAACTGAGCAACTTGACTCCAATTATTTAGATTTGTTCAAGATCATATTTTTTGTGTCAAGTAAGTTTATGTGAATTTTTAGCTCGCCTGAACGAAAGTTCAGGAAGAGCTATTGTTGTCACCACGGCGTCGGCATCCGCGTCCGCGTCAGCGTCCGCGTCCGCGTCCCCGTCAGCATCGGCGTTCGAATTGGATGTTTTGGTTAAAGTTTTTTAAAGACCTATATCTCCTTAACCCATGGATGGATTCTTTTGATACTTGCACTGTAGCTAGATATTGGTCTAAGGTTTAACAGGGTACCACCCCCACCCCACTCTGTGACCTTGATGTCAAGGTCATGGACTTAGAAAATTGGTGTTTTTTTTGGACTGGATGTTTTGGTTAAAGTTTTATAAAGCCCAATATCTCCAGAACCCATGGATGGATTCCTTTGATGCTTGCACTAAAGTTAGATATTGGTCTAAAGTTTTCGAAGGTACTACTCCCACCCCCCTCTGTGACCTTGATGTCAAGGTCATGGACTTAGAATATTGTCTTTTTATTGATTGGATATTTTGGTTAAAGTTTTTTAAAGACACATATCTCCTGAACCCATAGATGAATTCTTTAGCTCGCCTGAACGAAAGTTCAGGAAGAGCTATTGTTGTCACCACGGCGTCGGCGTCAGCGTCCGCGGCCGCGTCAGCGTCGGCGTTCGAATTGGATGT
Source organism: Ctena decussata (assembly GCA_963989385.1). Lineage (NCBI taxonomy): Eukaryota > Metazoa > Mollusca > Bivalvia > Lucinida > Lucinidae > Ctena > Ctena decussata. The sequence goes on along the minus strand of OZ022499.1, from coordinate 74,723,651 downwards.
TTTGGTTAAAGTTTTTTAAAGACCTATATCTCCTTAACCCATGGATGGATTCTTTTGATACTTGCACTGTAGTTAGATATTGGTCTAAGGTTTAACAGGGTACCACCCCCACCCCACTCTGTGACCTTGATGTCAAGGTCATGGACTTAGAAAATTGGTAGTTTTTTGGACTGGATGTTTTGGTTAAAGTTTTATAAAGCCCAATATCTCCTGAACCCGTGGATGGATTCCTTTGATACTTGCACTAAAGTTAGATATTGGTCTAAAGTTTTTGAAGGTACTACCCCCACCCCCCTCTGTGACCTATATGTCAAGGTCATGGACTTAGAATATTGTCTTTTTATTGATTGGATGTTTTGGTTAAAGTTTTTTTAAAGACACATACCTCCTGAACCCAAAGATGAATTCTTTTTATATTTGCACTGTAGTTAGATCTACAGAGTACTACCCCAACCCCACTCAGTGATCTTGATGTCAAGGTCAGGGACTTAGGAAATTTTTGTCTTTTTTAAAGTTTTGTAATTGCATACTGATTCATAATGCTTTGCAGAGATTTAGTTAATACTTGAACTGATGTTAGACTCTTTTTTGAGTTTTTACAAAACACCTTATACTTACCCCACTGGGTGACCTTGAAGTCAAGGTCATCGACTTAGAATTTTGTCTGAAAGATTTTGGTTAAAGTTTTATATTTATGAAGACATAATTTCACAGTGCCACGATGATGGACTCAGTTGATACTAATACTTGGACTGATGTTAGATAATGGTTCAGGGTTTTGATACATACTAGCCCCCCCCCCCCCCCCCCCCACCACCACCACACTCAACCTCTCCCCCCCCCCCCCCCCTACCTGTCAGTTATTTTAATTTTATTTTAAGACTTATTTCTGAGATAGCTTTTGTTTATAAATATGTGTTTTCATTATGGACATGCTTGCATGAAGTTTTCTGCATAGCAGTCCACATAGCCCTCCCACCCCCCACCCGTCAGTTTTTTTTTACCTCAAGCTCATGGACTTTGAAATTTCATTTCATTTTTTTTATTCTAATTTTATTTTAAGACTTATTTCTGAGATAGCTTTTGTTTATAAATGTGTTTTCATTATGGACATGCTTGCATGAAGTTTTATGCATAGCAGTCCACACCACCATAGCGGCTGTGTGATGGGCAAGCACCAATTCAGGCGAGCTATGCTGTCAGGCGACAGCTCTTGTTGTTTGAGGTCATTATCAAGGAGGTTCGATTCCTTGCTGGAGGCAGAAATCTTTTCAACCGTAGATTGGTTTCCATCGCACACAGCCTTTCAGTATCACCCTCCCATCACCATGAAATGAGCCGCGACACAACAAAACCAACAATGTGGTTGTGCGCCCAGCGAACACTCAGAGCAGCCTGGGAAGCCGCCAGGCTTTACCAGACTCTTTGATAAGTGCTCAAAGGGTAGCTAAGTCTAAGCTACCTCCATGCGGACAGTGAAGACTCTGATCTGACTGGGCGGATGCCCAGGCTGATCTGAGTCTGCACTGGGCGCACAACCACATTGTTGGTTTTGTCATGTCACGGCTGAAATACTGATATAAAGGATGTAAAATTGGAAGTCATCCAGCCATCCTTTCATTATAGTAATACAGTAATGATAAATTTGAACTTGGCATATTTGAGGTGATATGTAAGGTGTATGAATACACCTCCAGGTTTTCTGCCATTTTTAGCTCGCCTGAACGAAAGTTCAGGAAGAGCTATTGTTGTCACCACGGCGTCGGCGTCCGCGTCAGCGTCAGCGTTCGAATTGGATGTTTTGGTTAAAGTTTTTTAAAGACCTATATCTCCTTAACCCATGGATGGATTCTTTTGATACTTGCACTGTAGCTAGATATTGGTCTAAGGTTTAACAGGGTACCACCCCCACCCCACTCTGTGACCTTGATGTCAAAGTCATGGACTTAGAAAATTGGTGTTTTTTTTGGACTGGATGTTTTGGTTAAAGTTTTATAAAGCCCAATATCTCCTGAACCCATGGATGGATTCCTTTGATACTTGCACTAAAGTTAGATATTGGTCTAAAGTTTTCGAAGGTACTACCCCCACCCCCCTCTGTGACCTTGATTTCAAGGTCATGGACTTAGAATATTGTCTTTTTATTGATTGGATATTTTGGTTAAAGTTTTTTAAAGACACATATCTCCTGAACCCATAGATGAATTCTTTAGCTCGCCTGAACGAAAGTTCAGGAAGAGCTATTGTTGTCACCACGGCGTCGGCGTCAGCGGCCGCGTCAGCGTCAGAGTCGGCGTTCGAATTGGATGTTTTGGTTAAAGTTCTTTAAAGACCTATATCTCCTTAACCCATGGATGGATTCTTTTGATACTTGCACTGTAGTTAGATATTGGTCTAAGGTTTAACAGGGTACCACCCCCACCCCACTCTGTGACCTTGATGTCAAGGTCATGGACTTAGAAAATTGGTAGTTTTTTGGACTGGATGTTTTGGTTAAAGTTTTATAAAGCCCAATATCTCCTGAACCCGTGGATGGATTCCTTTGATACTTGCACTAAAGTTAGATATTGGTCTAAAGTTTTTGAAGGTACTACCCCCACCCCCCTCTGTGACCTATATGTCAAGGTCATGGACTTAGAATATTGTCTTTTTATTGATTGGATGTTTTGGTTAAAGTTTTTTAAAGACACATACCTCCTGAACCCAAAGATGAATTCTTTTTATATTTGCACTGTAGTTAGATCTACAGAGTACTACCCCAACCCCACTCAATGATCTTGATGTCAAGGTCAGGGACTTAGGAAATTTTTGTCTTTTTTAAAGTTTTGTAATTGCATACTGATTCATAATGCTTTGCAGAGATTTAGTTAATACTTGAACTGATGTTAGACTCTTTTTTGAGTTTTTACAAAACACCTTACACTTACCCCACTGGGTGACCTTGAAGTCAAGGTCATCGACTTAGAATTTTGTCTGAAAGATTTTGGTTAAAGTTTTATATTTATGAAGACATAATTTCACAGTGCCACGATGATGGACTCAGTTGATACTAATACTTGGACTGATGTTAGATAATGGTTCAGGGTTTTGATACATACTAGCCCCCCCCCCCCACCACCACACTCAACCTCTCCCCCCCCCCCCCCTCCCCCCCCCCCCACCCCCCCCCCCCCCCTACCCGTCAGTTATTTTAATTTTATTTTAAGACTTATTTCTGAGATAGCTTTTGTTTATAAATATGTGTTTTCATTATGGACATGCTTGCATGAAGTTTTCTGCATAGCAGTCCACATAGCCCTCCCACTCCCCACCCGTCAGTTTTTTTTTACCTCAAGCTCATGGACTTTGAAATTTCATTTCATTTTTTTTATTCTAATTTTATTTTAAGACTTATTTCTGAGATAGCTTTTGTTTATAAATGTGTTTTCATTATGGACATGCTTGCATGAAGTTTTATGCATAGCAGTCCACACCACCATAGCGGCTGTGTGATGGGCAAGCACCAATTCAGGCGAGCTATGCTGTCAGGCGACAGCTCTTGTTTCAAAGGGCGACAACTTTTGTGACTTCCTGTTTGCTTCCCTGGGTACAAAACCTGTCGAAAAGGGGCATATGAGAATGATAGATAATTGAGCCGCAACACAACAAAACCAACAAAGTGGCATGTGCACCCAGCAAAGACACAGATCAGCTTGGGCATCCACCCAGTCTGATCAGAAACTTTGCTGTCCGCATGAAGCAAGCTTAGACCCATGGCTACCCATAAGCCCACAGTAAAGCCTGATCAGACTGGGCATGCCACTTTGTTGGTTTTGTCATGTCGGCTTATGTATTCTTGTGACTCAGAGTTGTTGATTCCAGGCAATACATTAGGTGTAGAGGTGAACAGTGAAGAAGAGTCAGGAGATGTTGTATCCCACCATAGTTGTTCATACTACCTCAGTATACTTAAACTGGTAAGTCAACCTTAACCCCTTTTTCTGACCAGTGGACCTGTCTGTCCTTATCATTTGGATGAGTCAATTTCTAGTTTTAGGGGTTCCTAGTGGATGTTTTCATCTTAATTGCATTTTGGATTGATATTCCTGTAAGCATTGGCAAACAGTATAGACCCTGTTCAAATGCTACATTTTGTGAGGTCTGAACTGGGTCTGCACTGTTTTCATATGTCCCCAAAAAAGGGCTTCCAGTGTTAAAGGGGTTAAAGTACTGCAATGGCAGACAACAAAATTTTTATTTGCAAAGTTTCAGAAATTGTTCCATTCAAGCTATATCATACTGGAAATTCAAAGACTTGAGGGCAAACAGTGTAGATACAGATGAGGGGGGCTCATTATGAGCCACTTCATCTGGATCTATGCTGTTTGCAAATGTCTATAGTGCTATAAGTGTTTTAAAAGTGGAGTGTTATAAAGCATTAAAAAGTGAAATATGAAATTATAGCTGATGCTATTCTAAGAAATTTCTGGGAAAAATAATGTGATCTTTTGCCAAAATTATGTTAAAACAGTAAACATGATAGCTGCACAAAAAATGCATTTCAAAGTATGTGTATTTACATTGCCGTTGTAAAGTTTTTTGTGTAACTATTGAACCCAGTGTTTTCCATACTCCATTAAAGGATGATAATGTAAATGTAAGAAATGAATTAAATTTTTCTGATGATCATCAAAGTATGAAGGACTGGAAATTGCTAGTAAAGTATACTTAAACTGGTAGTCAACCTTAACCCCTTTTTTCGACCTGTGGACCTGTTTGTCCTCATCATTTGGATGAGTCAATTTCTAGTTTTAGGGGTTCCTAGTGGATGTTTTCATTTTAATTGCATTTTGGATTGTTATTCCTGTAAGCAAACAGTACAGACCCGGTTTAAATGCTGCATTTCGTGAGGTCTGAACTGGGTCTGCACTGTTTTCATATGTCCCCAAAACGGGTTTCCGGTCTTAAAAGGGTTAAAGAGGGCAAAACAAGATGCAGCTAAGCTCTCATGTCATATGCAGAGCCCTAGATAAGAGGTAGGATTTGGTGATAATTAGGGATAATATTTGTTAGTTCTGGATAAAAACTTATGTTGTGACCCCTCATCTGAACCGTCTCAACGAGACGGTTCAGATGAGGGGGTCACATCATATGGTTTTGATGAGAAATAAAAAAAATTATCCCTCAATTATCATCAAATACCCTTCTTATCTAGAGCTCTGATGTGCATCAAGTTGCTAGCGATGTTTCAAACCAGTTTCAGTGATATTAAAATTTCTTGATGTCATAAACCTATGACCTGCTGTCAAACATTGTCCTAGTTGCTAATTTGTCCATTCTGTTCATTTAAAATTGAAATACATGTATAAGTGAAGAATTAAAAAAGTTCTGTTGCTAATTTAAGAAAGATGTTTGCTAATGAAATATAGCAGTTTCTTATATGAGCCAAAAGCCTATCTTGTATGTGCAAAAGTGGAAGAAAATTATGTAAATATAAGAAATGAATTGTTTTTTTCTGATGATCATCAAAGTATGAATGACAGGGGATTGCTGGCAAGGTTTACATGAACTCCTTTGGGTTTCATTTACTATGCACGCAGCCACTGTAGTTTGTATGTACATGAATGTCAGTAAAAATAAATGTGTTTCTTAATCAAGATTTAAGTAAATCAGCTGCCCTTTTACTATCTTGGAGGTAACTTCATTGAGTATTTCAGGTACAGCAAACTGGACTTGAAACACCCTTGGTAATTGTTTTCAGTATTTGAAAGCGGCTTTTGATAAACCTATATAGAGGTTTAGGAATTATTTCCCATACTTCAAAGCAGCTGTTGATAATGACTTAAATACAGTGTTAAGAATTATGTTTGATATTTTAAAATCCCTGTTGGTTATTATTCGAAGAGATTCACGGAACTATTTCTCATATTCTAAAGCCCCTGTTATGAAAAAAGGTATAGGGAATAATTTTCCATAGTTTAAAGCCATTGTTAATTTCTGAGTAGATACAGTGCTATAAATAGGGTCAGAAAAAAATTCCCATATCTTTTAAGCACTGTTGATTAATCGGTGATGGTCTAAAAAGAGGTTTTGAGAACTTATAGTAGATAGTTCCTAGCCACACCCTGAATGTCCCTCAAAAGTCATCTGATAGTATATACCTGACCAATGCAACAACAGTTTAGCATGTCACACAGTCCCACAAACAAAATTGTGAGTGTTGATATCCCACAATGAGTCCGTGGTTTTTCCTTACGGTTACTGAAGGGATGCATACCAAAGTAGGCATGGCTTCAAAAATTTGAATTTAATAGTCATTCTTTCATGGAACAGCTACTTTAGGGTCGTAACTAGGGGATATGCACAATAATGCTTTTATTCCCCTTTAGGGCAAGAATAAGAGTTTAGCCCCAAAGATGCCTCATGTTGTTGTGTCTGTATGCAGTTACTTTTGAAATCTTGTCCAATTTACAAAATTTCAGCATCATCAAATATGCAGGTGCATGTTGAAATTTTGTCAGTTTGACAAAATTTCATTAGGCACCTCATATTTGCTTATAAGCAGTTATGCCCTTGTTCTTAACTCTTTATGACCAGGGATGTTTCATTGCAGGTATGGTCACAGGGTCTTTGTGTGTGCATTGTGTTCTTTGTGACGTTATCATGTTTTCCTGCAATAGCTTCTTCAATAGTGTCAGTAGATAAAGGCTCAGGAGACTGGACTGGTGAGTACAATATTCTCTCTATCTCTCTCTCTTTTTTTGACAGCACCTTTTGACAGTACCAGTGCTGCAGACAGGATGGGTTGACATGGATAATTTCCCATATTTCTCCATAAAAACATATGTTGTGACCCCTCATTAGAACCATCTTGTCAAGATGGTTCTAATGAGGGATCACATGTTAAGATACATGTAGTTCTAATGAGGGGTCACAACATATGTTTTTAGCTCACCAGAGCAACACTTTTAAACAACATCTCCTCTGAAGCCACTTAGCCGAGGGAAGGGGGTGGGGGGGGGGGGGGGGGGGGGGGAGGGTAAAAGTATGTGGGTTTTTTTTATGAAAATCTGCCCATTAGTTTGGTTGCTATGGCAATTTAGAGTTCCCATAGACTTATAATGGGGAAACTTGAAAAATGGCATTTACTGCAAAGCCATTGCAGATATGTTAACAAAACTTATATAGAAATGTTCTTGGGAAGTCTTCTATCAGCTGTATGTTTTTTGGCCCATGCTCCTTTTATTGGTTGCCATGGAAACCAAAATGCAAAAAAAATGGTGAAAAAATACTTAAAGATTATCTCCTCTGAAGCCACTGGGCCTTTAAGGCCCAGATTTCATCTGTAGTATCCTTAGGCTGGGGGATTGAAAGTTTGTGGTCTTTATAAAAATCGGTTCTTTAGTTTGGTTGCCATGGCAACTTAGAGTTGCATTGACTTGTAATAGGGAAAATTGAAAAATGGCATTTACTGCCAAGCCATTGCAGATATGTTGACAAAACTTTTATAGAAATGTTTCTTGAGAAAACTTCTATCAGCTATATGGTTTTTGGCCCGCTGCTCCTTCTATTGGTTGCCATGGAAACCAAAATGAAAAAAAAATGGGAAAAAAAAAACTTGAAAATTATCTCATCTGAAGCCACTGGGCTGTTAAGGCCCAGATTTCATCCGTACATGTAGTATCCTTAGGCTAGGGGATTGAAAGTTTTTTTTTTTATGAAAACTCCTTTTATTGGTTGTCATGGAAGCCATTAAGCAAAAAAAGAAAAAAAAAAAGATACTTAAAAATATTCTCTCCTGAAGTCACAAGGCCGATTGGGTCAGATTTTTTCTTAAGTAGTCATGGGCTGGGGAAATGAAAATACGTGTTTTTTGTTATGAAAATAGGCTCTTTTGTTTGGTTGCTATGGCAAATTAGAGTTGCATTGACTTACGATGGGGAAAATTAAAAAATGACACTTACTGCAATCAAAATATGGAAAATAATTATATATTTTGTTATCAATTCAACAGACTGTTCAGACTGAGACTTTGTAGTTGTATATATTTTGTAATAGCCTGTACAAATGTGACAGCAATTTTGAGCCTGTACGAATTTGATAGCAATTTTGAGCTAGAGATCTGGTGAGCTTCATGGCCCGTGGGCCTCTTGTTATGGAGAAATATGGAAAATCATCCTTAAAGGTATACTCCCTCGTATTTCATTACGAAATAATCACAAAATTATGAGACTGGTTAGTTGTATGCAACATAATTAAGATTTGTTCAAAAAATCTTCAGCGAAAACATCTTTGTTACGGAGGCAGAGATGATATATCAATGCATACCCTTCTTGAATATTCACAAATATTTTGTCGTCATGAATTGATTAACTCCCACAGGCGTTTCTGTAAGCATGTTTTGAATTTTATGATTGGTGGAGTAAATAACGTTACAATAGCGTTAACCTCTAATCTGTGCACGTGAGTTCTTTTCAGCCAATAACTGTCTGAAGTCGATTAAAGAAAGGGCTTAAAATTATTCATGATATAACTTTAACCTGATTAACTTTGATTGCTGGGCGTATCCAGTCATCATTTTTGGCGGGAATGGTGACCCGCTATTGCCGCTCTTTTTTGTGTATTTTCTTAAATTCTCTTATTTTCAGTGACAATCACAAATCATAAATTTGGCAGATAAATCTACTTTTAATAGCAATCATGATCATGCCTAGAATATAATCTTTTGTGAGAAATTTAAAATTTAATAGAAATATTGAGGGTGTAAATCTTTAAATTATCCCTGTTATCCCTTCTTATCTGGAGCACTGAGTACAATATTCCATCTGTCTCTTTCTCTTTTTTGTGACCACAACATAACTTTTTAGCGAAAGCAGTAAATTTGCAAGTATGGGGTCGTGCAAACATTCACAGCAATAAAACTGATGGTGGCAATTCCTGTTTATTTGATATTTAGAAGAAATAAAGACTTAGAGAAATTCACAGCTTGATCTTGTATTTGGGTTTGTGTTTCAGAAAAGTTCTTCTCCGCCTTTGTGTGTTTTCTAATATTTAATGCTGGTGACTGGAGTGGAAGGTCTATAGCAGGGTCTATACAAATAGTAAGTAAAATTTTCAACATTTTAACATGTGCTGATGGATTGATGCTGTGTTACCGGTATTAGCCTTGATATGGTGTATGGGTGGTACACATCCATGTTTTTTCACCATTTTTACAAAGGGAGACAAGTTTTTGGACTTCTTGCTTGCTTTTCTAGACAAGAAAACACGTCCAAAATGGGGTCTTCTCTTAAAGAAAAAAGTTGTACATAGAGAGCAAGTTCTTTCCTTTAAGCATGGACTCCCATTTAGAAGGGAGACAATAATAAAAATGATAGTTGTTTCCCCTGAAAGTGTGTACCTATGCATCTTAAACAGAAATATGATTCTGTAACCATTATGCTGCTGGAGATGACACATGATTTTTGCAAACGCTGCAGTCTCGATCAGTGCTCGTGATGACAATGAAATGAGCCACAACTTTGTTGGTTTTGTCATGTTACGGCTCAAATGACAAAGAGAAGAATAGTCATGAGCCAGGTTAGAATCCATGATCTCTCAATTAACTGTCTAGATATTTCAACCTCTGAGACATTGCCAAAAAACAAGTTCCGGGGTAGATTTTGTTGTATAACAGATGAAATAATCATAACACAGAATTAAATGACTTGAGAATAGTTATTTGTTTGAGAAAATCAGAAATTCCTGTTGAAAGACTCTCAGTTTGTAATGTCATAGAAAAATTGGCGGACTGATTGCTTGCTTTGATAACAGATTTATGGCGTCATCTCACTAATTCGAGAGGAGCATGGCATTCTCAAATAATTTAATTCTGTGTTTCAAGAGTCTTTATTCAATAGAAAATCAGGCTTGAATTGGAGAGGGCTCAGAGAGACACAGTGCCAGGAGGTGCTAGATTTGTTTGTTACAGTACAGCCGTCGACATCTTACTATCAATCGCTACGCGTCGAGACGTGTAGTGGAGCGTGAAAAAGATTAAATCCCACGCTGTTCCCTCGATATTCCCGCGCTATTTCCACGCCTCGCCGCGCCACTCCATGCCCGCTTCGCTCCGCGCCGCGCAGCGTGGGAGCGGCGTGGGAATATTTCGCGCCTATCTAGACGCGGCGCGATTGCTCCGCGACGACTGGCGACCACGCCTCTAGCGATGTTTGAAATGTGTGCAGTCATACATGTAGTCAACTTTTACACAAGTCGTGTGTGTAGTTTTACCCGATGATGTAGATATATAAAAATATTAAAACAAATTACACCCGCCGCGAAAGTTCGATAGATCTCGCATCACGCCAAAATTTTCATCTTTTCAGCGCTAGTTTCTTGGAACTTTGGAAAGTGTTTTGGGAGTGTTTCGCGCGAAGGTTTCAAGCTTCATGCATGATATTTGCGGTAATACTGACGCGGGATGGGATGCGAGAAACGTCGTGCTTCTGTAGAAGATCGATGTGTTACCATTCTCCCGAAAATGATAAAAGCTCTGTTTTTCATTTAACTTATTTCATTCAATTTAAATGATGCAAGCTTTATGAAATTTTGGCAGTTTTTGCAATAAAAGTAAATAGGGCCTAGGCACCCTTAGAAAGTGAATTTCTATAGTTTGGGACATCGTTTTTTTTTCTACTTATCTCCACTATTATAACTTCCAAGACTAAGAACTCTCTAAAAAAATCTCTGCTTTAGGACTTTGGCCCCGCAGCAGCTGTATTACTACTAAATGGTGGTTATTTTGGCGGGAATCTGCATGTGCGTTAACGCACGTGCGTGCATTAACGCGCGTGCGACTCTTAGTATTTGTTTTCCGGTATTTTGCGCCATGCAGTCGGAAAAGGTGCTTTGAACTGAGTGCAAACAGCGAAGACCCAGATCAGCCTACACTGTGTAATCAGATCAGCGCCCTCTGTATCTGCATTGTTTGTTGATCCCGAGGAGTCTGTACATATTTACATAACCGAAAACGATCGAGTTTATGAGAATGTGGGGTGCGCAGGTTGAACTGAGTCTACTTGCCCTATTTAGTGGAAATGTGCATGCGCGCTTAAGCGCGTACGGTATTGTGTACTTTCTTTCTCCCTGTCTTTCTTTTCTTTTTTCCTTTTTTTTATTTTTGATGCATGAACGGGAGATGAGAAACCGGGGTTGCAAAAAGAAATTGTCGGAACGACATGAAAAACGTCCTGACAAAATCTGTCAAACGCAGAGCACCAACCAGCCTATGCACATGCATGGTATGTGCATTCAAAGTTTGCAGGAGCGTTAAGACAGACCACTGGCATAATTGCCACGAGTCCTTATTTGACCATGCGCAGCTCCCAATTCAATTTATGCTTCGAGTTTACGACCTTACTCGCATGTGCAGTAATATAAATCAGCCCGCGTTTCAAATGGACGTTAAAACACATCCGATCAGCGAACATACATATGAGCCGCGACTCGAGAAAAACCAACAATGTGGTTGTGTGCCCAGCGCAGACAAGCCTGGGCATCGGCCTAGTCTGATCAGTCTTCGCTGCCCCGCGTGGAAGTACCTGTGACCCTTGGCTACCCTTTAAGATCACTGCGAAGACTCTAATCGGACTGGGCGGGTCCCGAGGCTGATCTGAGTCTGCGCTGTGCCCACAACCACTTTGTTGGTTTTCTCGTGTCGCGGCTCAATTATCATACCATGTGCATTTACAAACATTCACAATGATTATTATGTGGTTCGCAGATGTAGAACACTGTCCCGTTTTTTTTCGACGTATGGGCCTAGGGTAGATTGCGCTCATGTGCAGTCTAGTTGGAGCATTCACAGTTTGTCAAGAGAATATAAACCAAAAGGCTTACTTTGCAAAATCATTATTATTTAGGTGCGCAGACTGGTCTAAGGCTTTGCGGTTCGCAGGTGTAATACGATGCCTTTAATTCGAGGTATGGGTACAACTGCGCATGCCCAGAGTAGATTGCGCTCATGCGCAGCCTGGTTTTGGCATTCACACTTCGTCCATAGAATAACAACCAACCTACACCGCAAGTTTCATTAAAGTAACCATGTAATAACTCCTACATGTATGTGTCCGGAGCTGAGCGCTGGTCTGGTAAGAGGCATCAGTACCGAGAAATCGCAGTAAGAAAAAAAGAAAAGACGACAGACACACCGTTCTTTTCCTGCAAATAAGAATTATACGTACCAAAGTGCCAATTACAGAATCTTGAAGAATTTATATTTAGCAAGACTAAAAAAGGGTTTGTGTATGTGCGCATGATAATCTGTATCTGGGCAGCTCTTTTTATACCGTGTACTATTTAAATACTGTGACAAATTAACCAGTTACTCTATGGGTCCTAACTTGAAGAACACTTGTGATTAAATGGGATGACACCTTGCCTAAGGCGCAGTGTGATCAGGATCTACGCTCTTCGCTTTGACTCTTTTACCCCAGTATTTAGAGTAATTACGTGCGAGTCAGATACTTTGTGTAGCAAAACACTTGGCGACAATAGTATGCGTGTTCGTGCGTGTTTGTCTTAGTCCATCTCGGTGCACTTTTAAAAACCCATAAATTGGCAAAGGTCCGGATCAACTAAAGGCACGCCACATTTAATAGTTGATGAAAAAAAATCATAATGATTGACGTATACATGTATATATATATATGCTGATCTGGCTTGTCCTGATTTCTACTACAGTAGGAGGCTCAGGATGTCAAAAAGGGTCCAACGATAAGACGATTTTTGTGCTGGCCGACCATAAATACTCAAAGCAGTCAGCTGCCTGCACGGACCGACCCGAATCCTCACTTTGTACATGATGTAGAATCGTTTCCATTTGTTTACTTCTGTGTGTTTATATCGTGCGCATTTACCTGTTGTGTATCTTCACTGATGATTTGAGCACGTGCAGATTTCCGCAGTCTGGAGAGTATGAAAGAGATTCCAAGTTTCTTTTCAAGGGTAAATGGGGGAGAAGAGAGAGGGGGTTCTGAAGCTGACACTGAATGTTAAATCGTAATGTGTGAACAAGAAGACTCAAGTCAGTCTGCGGGACAGTCTGCCAAGTCTGCCGGATCGAGATCGTCCGAGTGCCGAAAAAAGTAAAAGCTGGTTTAATCACAACTGAGATATTAGAGGCTAAGTGAATGCGCTCGGCATAAACACATGACGTTGAATCAACGTCGATTTAAAGCTGTGTACATGCTGGCGTAGCTCTTGCTACCGGAATACGTCTGCGCAGTCTTATCAGGCAGTCTTAATAAGACAAGCATATATCAGCTGCGCAAATGGCAGTTTAGGGTGTTAGCGAAAAGCCTTGAACTTGATACCGGCAAACGTCTGCGCAGTCTGGAAAGGGCCTGCGCGTGCGAAAGAGAGAGAGAAAAACAGGTTTAAATGTCTAAAGTAGAAGTTGATACCAGAAAACGATGGTCCGGTCTGATTACGAAGATATGCAGATCGTCTGCTTAATAACCAGTTGATATTTGAACACCGTAAACTGTGTGCGCAGTCTGATCAGGAAACTGACCCCGAGTTCCCACTTACATGTACACTGCTCGGGTTTACAGAGCGCATTGTGATAAGAGTCCTGCACAACTGTGTGCACAGCCTGGCCTGAAAATATGTTATAGGACTATTTAATTCGTCTATCCAGTACCAGGTATCAAAGTTTTAGTTCTGAATGGTACATGTACTGCGACGGAATAGCGTCGTGAAAAATGATACCCCTGGCCAGTGTGCATACAGTTCTCGGACGTGTTTTAAAAAAAAGCAATTAACATAAGGGGTTTTCCATATAGTATCCGATTAAAAAAAGGTAAACATACAAAAAACTGCAATATTTTGGTACCGAATAATTAACGAAAAAGACTGAATAATAGAAACATGAATCTTATTCTGACAGCCGTACACAATACACAAACCTGTTGAATTGTGTAATGGCATTGCAGTTTGTAGCTTCTGTGTAAGGTAGTCGTTAATCTTTTTCGCGCCTATTAACGCGGATTCCCGTGATCCACTACCAGTCGGGTAGAGGATCACGCGGCATCTACCGCTCCACGCCGCGCCGCGCCGCGCCACGCCCTCTCCGCGCCACTCCTCGCCACGCTTAACCCACGATGCGCCCTCGATTTTCCCACGCTTCTCGGCGCGAATTTGTCGTGGAGAGACGCGGCGAGGCGCGATTGATAGTAAGATGTCGACGGCTGTACTGTACCTCGAGCCTCCTGGGGAACATCATTATGAGAATTGGACAGAAAAAAAAATAAAAAGAGTATCCATAGGCGAATCATGCCTGTGCCATTTGCTTGTTTAGCCGCAAACTTTTTGTCATGAGAAATCCACCTTCATCTTTCTTAAATGAAAGAAGCCACAGCTCCTGATATGGGGCAGTGTTTGATGTTTACTTTGGGATATTTCTTATTTGTAACAATATAACCTTGCTGTTTTGCTTATTTTTACAGCCTTCATACCAGAAACCAAACCTTTTATTGATACTGTGCATATGTCGTGTAGTATTTATCCCCCTGCTCATGTTGTGTAATGCCCAGCCACGCATTGACGCTGTAGTGTTTAACAGTGACGTTTACCCAGTTGTGTTTATTCTCTTACTTGGATTGACCAACGGACATTTCAGTACACTGTCTATGATGTACGGATCTAGGTAAGTGTTAAGATGAATGGGTACACTTTCAGGGGAAATAACTCTGCCATTTCATCTTTGCTGCCCTTCTTGATTTTCCAAAAATGCAGCTTGACGTCAGCCATGTTGTCAGTTTCTGGCAGCAATCAAAAGTAACGCTTACTGATGTGCAAAGCAGAGTTGGGAGGCCCTCGCAAACTGACTTATCTAATACTTTTCACATTATACTTTTTAGTGAAACTTGTTAATTTTCTTGTTTTGAGTGCTTTCTGACACTTTAGAAAAGATATCGGCAAAACTACAACACATTCGAAACTCCATGTGCCAACCTCTAACCATTATAATATTGTTAATGGTTTGATTGATATATTTTGTATAAATCAGAAGATATAGATTGGCCTTTCCTATGTGTGTATGTAGCTAACCAGTGCATGACAGAGAAATGTATTGCTATACCTTTTATGACTTATTATCTCTCATTGCTAGTTTTTGATGCAGCAACCATTTTGAAATGGATGTTCATCTTCAGATATGGACAAGAGTCCATTTCAGCCAGCCAGAAGATGTTTTATGAAACTGGGGGCAAATAGTGCTCAGATGGCTCCATAAGAGCAGTCTGATCAATGTATGCACTATTTGGTCAGGCATTTGTCTAAATAATCTTGGTAAATACTCTATTTTCTTTTTTTCCAGCCGTGTTACAGAAGAGTATGCAGAGTCGACTGGTGCCATACTATCATTTTTTCTTACTTTAGGACTACTTTTTGGAAGCCTGTTTTCACTTCTGTTGATGAAATCCCTATGAGTTTGTCACATAATAGCACAATTTTTAGCCGCCTGAACAAAGTTCAGGAAGAGCTATTGTACTACCCCCGGCGGTCACATAATAGCACAATTTTTAGCTCGCCTGAACAAAGTTCAGGAAGAGCTATTGTACTACCCCAGGTGTTGGCATTGGAGGCGATGGCGTTAGCAATTGTTAAAGATTTACGTTAAAGTTTTTTAGGTGATTGGCAAGGCGCTGTCAGGCAAGCTATCCTGTCCCGCTGACAGGTCTTGTTCTATATATTCTTGTGTTAAGAATTATGCAGCGGTCATGATAAGCAAAAATACAGAGATGGAAATCTAGGGTTTTCCCGTCTAAGGTGAGTGGTTACACTTCCAGGGGCAGCAGTTTTGCCATCTTCATTTTTGCCTCTCTTCTCAATAGGGGTCAAATCTTAATGGAAAGAATTTGCCCCTTTAGGAGCAAATGCTTTTTTGTAAGAGTTGACCCCTATTGTAAGGGTTTCCTCATCCAGGAAAGCAAACAGGAAATCACAAAAGTTGTTTCCCTTCATAAAAATGGCAGAAAAACAGGGAGGTGTACCCATACACCTTCAAAATGTGTAGTTGAAACTTATTAAAACTCCCTCAGTGAGGCAATCGTAGTGAGTCAATTCTAATGAGATCCAACAACATATGTTTCAGAGAATTATGAAGAATTCCTGTTATTTTTTGTCTTCAAAATAATGACTGACTTCCAGTTACTAATTATGAGATTATTAGAATAGCTGCCCTATGTATTTTGCTATGATGGAGGTTTTTCCTTGGCGGAGGTTTTCCCGTCCAGCACAATCCTAAAGATCTAGATCTGTCTTACAAGACAGATCTAGATTTTTAGGATTGTGTTGGAAGAGAGAACCCTATCTAGTAGCTGAATTACACAAGACTGATTTGAGCTGCGACATGACAAAACCAACAAAGTGGCATGTGCGTCCAGCAAAGACTCAGATCAGCCTGGGCAGCCACCCAGTCTGATCAGAGTCTTTGCTGTCTGCATAGAGCTAGCTTAGACCCTTTGCTACCCTTTGCAGCCAAGACTGATCAGAATGGGTGGATTTCCTGGCTGATCTGAGTCTTCACTGAGCACATGTGCCACTTTGTTGGTTTTGTCGTCTCATGGCTCAGTTACAATTTGGTACTTTGAAGAAAATTCATCTTATAGGCATATAAAAACTGTAGTTACTAGTAGATTCTGTTATGAGCAAAATTGATATTTGTTTAAAGTAACAAGAGATATAGAGGACTTTCATACAAGTCCTAGTTCTGGAGTGGTTCTGTGGATTTTTGTTGGTGGCAAATTTCACATTTTATTTTCCATTGCTCAATGTACTATAGTATTGTTACAAATTTCCAAATCGCACAAATAGATCTAAATGCAAAATTTTGTTTTGCTGTTAATATGTAATTTTATTTTTACCTTTAACAATGCATTATTTCAGTAGTCATATTTTTACAAATTGATGGTCGTATTTCCAGAAATGAGGGTGTAGAAAGGGTGCTACTGCAAAGTCTTAGACCAGGATGCACATCAGTGCAGTCTGATCAGAGCCTTTGCCGCTTGCATGAAACATGAATCAACCCTGGGAAATTACATACACAAAATGAAGGCTATAGCTTAACAGCACAGATTTGTGGAAAGTTTGAGTTGTAGCTGTTTGCTGATATATTAAGCAACCTTCTTGCATCATGCTACTCTGCTGCATAGGGTCAAGTCAGGTAAATTCGGACAGCAGGTTAATTCAGTCAGTGACTTTTTTTCCTTTATATGTCAGTTATATGTCAGTTGTTTGGAATTAAAACAAAATTTACTGGGCAGAAAGTAAAAATCCTGATGAGCCGGCTCATAATGATCCGTCTCATCTGGATGTTCACTGTTTGCAATGGTATGACCTAATTCACCCGCAGTCTGAAGTTACCAGACTCGACCCTACAGTTATTTCTATTCCCATAGTTCAAGCTTAATAAAGTACGTAACCAAAAAAACTGTATAGCCAAAATCATATACGTGTTTACCTATTCTTTTATTTATTTTTTAGCTCACCTGAGCCAGCGGCTCCGGGGGAGCTTATAGGATGGTAAGGCTCCGTCGTCCGTCGTCGTCCGTCCGTCCGTCCGTCCGTCCGTCCGTCGTCCGTCCACAATTTCAAACGACTTCTCCTCTGAAACCGCTGGGCCAATTATAACCAAATTTCATATGCAGCCTCTAGGGAACTTAGGAACGAAAAGTTGTTCAAACGGTCCTGGTCACATGACCAATATGGCCGCCACGCCCATATATGGTAAAAACCTAGAAAAATCTTCTTCTCCAGAACCGATAGGCCGATGGCCTTGAAACTTGGTATGTAGCATCGGGCAGGCGAGTATTACCAAGATTGTTCAAATTATGACCTTGGGTTGACCTTGACCTTTTTTACGGTAAGGTCAAATTTGCTTCCTTATGCTTTTATATGGCAAGATGCTACAACATAAGATATCTTGGAAACTGTTGAAGATTTTGGGCTAAAAATTGGTATCTACAGTCATCTTAATGACTACATGAAGATTTATGAGTACAAGAGGTCAAGGTCATTCTTTGACCTTTGACCCTGGACTTGACCTTTGACCCTGGACTCTCATATTTTGATAAGTTCTAACAATCTCCTCAAAAGCCACTTGGCCAATTGAAGCCAAATTTCATATAGAGCCTTCAGGGGTTGAGGGAACAAAAATTTATTTATACGGTCATGGTCACATGACCAACATGGCCACCACGCCCATATATGGTAAAAACCTTTAAAAATCTTCTTCTCCAGAACCAGTTGACCGATGGCCTTGAAACTTGGTATGTAGCATTGGGTACTTGAGTACTATCAAGATTGTTCAAATTATGACCTTGTGTTGACCTTAACCTTTTTTACAGCAAGGTCAAATATGGGAAAATGCTAGAACATGAGATTTCATGGTAAGTTTTGAAGATTTTGGCCTAAAAATTGGTATATACAGTCATCTTAATGAGTACATGAAGATTTGTGAGTACAAGAGGTCAAGGTCATTCTTTGACCTTTGACCCTGGACTCTCATATTTTGATACGTTCTAACAATCTCCTCAAAAGCCACTGGGCCAATTGAAACCAAATTTCATATAGAGCCTTCAGTGGTTGAGGGAACAAAAATTTATTTATACGGTCCAGGTCACATGACCAACATGGCCACCACGCCCATATAAGGTAAAAACCTTTAAAAATCTTCTTCTCCAGAACCAGTTGACCGATGGCCTTGAAACTTGGTATGTAGCATTGGGTACTTGAGTACTATCAAGATTGTTCAAATTATGACCTTGTGTTGACCTTGACCTTTTTTACGGCAAGGTCAAATATGGGAAAATGCTAGAACATGAGATTTCATGGTAAGTTTTGAAGATTTTGGCCTAAAAATTGGTATATACAGTCATCTTAATGAGTACATGAAGATTTGTGAGTACAAGAGGTCAAGGTCATTCTTTGACCTTTGACCCAGAACTCTCATATTTTGACAGTTTCAGACAGTCTCCTCAAAAACCACCGAGCCAATTGTGACCAAATTTTATATAGAGCCTCTAGGGTTTGAGGGAATTAAAAAAATTTCTAACGGTCCTGGTCACATGACCAACATGGCCACTATGCCCATATATGGTAAAAACCTTTAAAAGTCTTCTTCTCCAGAACCAATTGACCGATGGCCTTGAGACTTGGTATGTAGCATTGGGTACTTGAGTACTATCAAGATTGTTCAAATTATGACCTTGTGTTGACCTTGACTTTTTTACAGCAAGGTCAAATATGGGAAAATGCTAGAACATAAGATTTCATGGAAAGTTTTGAAGATTTTGGCCTAAAAATTGGTATATACAGTTGTCTTAATGAGGTCATGAAGAATTATGAGTACAAGAGGTCAAGGTCATTTCTTGACCTTTGATCCAGATCACTCATATTTTGATATTTTAACCATTTCCTCAAAAGCCAAAGGGCCAATTGTAAACATATTTCATATAGAGCCTCCAGGGGTTGATTGAATAAAAATTTGTTTAAACGGTCCAGGTCACATGACCAACATGTCCGCCATTACCACTTATGGTATAATTCTTTAATGTTTTTCTTCTCCAGAACCAGTACACCTTTGGCCTTGAGACTTGGTAAGTAGCATGGTGTACTAGAGTACCACCAAGTCTGTTCAAATGGTGACCTTGGGTTTACCTTGACCTTTTTTTGCGCCATGGTCAAATATGGGAAAATGCTAGAACATAAGATTTTGTGGAAAGTTTTGAAGATTTTGGCCTAAAAATTGTGTATATGGTTGTCTTAATGAGTACATGAAGATTTATGAGTACAAGCTGTCATTCTTTGACTTTTGACCCAAGACTCATATTTTGACAATTTCAGACATGATAAGAAAAAGCCACCTTGCCAATTGCCCAGGTGAGCGATTCAGGGCCTCATGGCCCTCTTGTTTTTTCTCATATTTCTAGCTAGTTCCGCAGTCATTATCACACTTTATAAATTATCCAGTGTACCAAGTAAACAATATTTCTCCACACAAATTTTAAGATTTTTAGCTCACCTGAGCCAGCGGCTCCGGGGGAGCTTATAGGATGGTAAGGCTCCGTCGTCCGTCGTCGTCCGTCGTCCGTCCGTCCACAATTTCAAACGACTTCTCCTCTGAAACCGCTGGGCCAATTATAACCAAATTTCATATGCAGCCTCTAGGGACCTTAGGAACGAAAAGTTATTCAAACGGTCCTGGTCACATGACCAACATGGCCGCCACGCCCATATATGGTAAAAACCTAGAAAAATCTTCTTCTCCAGAACCGATGGCCTTGAAACTTGGTATGTAGCATCGGGCACGCGAGTATTACCAAGATTGTTCAAATTATGACCTTGGGTTGACCTTGACCTTTTTTACGGTAAGGTCAAATTTGCTTCCTTGTGCTTTTATATGGCAAAATGCTAGAACATAAGATATCTTGGAAATTGTTGAAGATTTTGGGCTAGAAATTGGTATCTACAGTCATCTTAATGAGTACATGAAGATTTATGAGTATAAGAGGTCAATGTCATTCTTTGACCTTTGACCTAGAACTCTCATATTTTGACAATTCCAAACAATCTCCTCAAAAGCCCCTGGGCCAATTGAAACCAAATTTCATATAGAACCTCCAGGAGTTGAGGGAAGAAAAACTTATTCATATGGTCCAGGTCACATGACCAACTTGGCCGCCACGCCCATATACGGTAAAAACCTTTAAAAATCTTCTTCTCAAGAACCAATTGGCCGATGGCCTTGAAACTTGGTATGTAGCTTTGGGTACTCGAGTACTATCAAGATTGTTCAAATTATGACCATGGGTTGACCTTGATCTTTTTTACGGCAAGGTCAAATATGGGAAAATGCTAGAACATAAGATTTCATGGAAAGTTTTGAAGAGATATGCCTAAGAATTGGTATATACAGTTATCTTAATGAGTACATGAAGATTTGTGAGTACAAGAGGTCAAGGTCATTCTTTGACCTTTGACCCAGAACTCTCATATTTTGACAATATCAAACAATCCCCTAAAAACTGGGCCAATTGTAACCAAATTTCATATAGAGCCTCCAGGGATTGAGGGAATGAAAATTTGTTCAAACAGTCCAGGTCACATGACCAACATGGCCCCCAGGACCATATATGATAAAAACCTTTAAAAATCTTCTCCAGAACCAATTGACTGATGGCCTTATAGCTTGGTATGTAGCATCAGGAACTCCAGTGCTATCAAGATTGTTCAAAATGACCTTGGGTTGACCTTGACTATTTTACTGCAAGGTCAAATGTGGGAAAATGCTAGAACATAAGATTTCATGGAAAGTTTTGAAGATTTATGCCTAAAAATTGGTATCTACAGTCATCTTAATGAGTACATGAAGATTCATGAGTACAAGAGGTCAAGGTCATTCTTTGAATTTTGACCCAGAACTCTGTCATTTTGACAATATCAAACCATCTCCTCAAAAGCCCCTGGGCCAATTTTGAAACCAAATTTCATATAGAGCCTCCAGGGG
The DNA here is from genome assembly GCA_963989385.1 of Ctena decussata. Taxonomy (NCBI): domain Eukaryota; kingdom Metazoa; phylum Mollusca; class Bivalvia; order Lucinida; family Lucinidae; genus Ctena; species Ctena decussata. The sequence goes on along the minus strand of OZ022499.1, from coordinate 74,702,119 downwards.
GTTTTCAAACGTCCAAGTCACATGACCAACATGTTCTCCATGCCCATATATGGTTAAAACCTTTAAAAAAAATCTTCACCAGAACCAATTGACCAATGGCCTTAGAGTAACTTACCCTAGAGTACTGAGGCTGAATGGACCCAGGTGAGCTACAGGACCAATGGTCCTCTTGTTTTAAATAGGCATATAAAATCTGTATGCAAATTGCACATGCCTGCCCAGAATAGCCTGTGCGAATGTCCAATGTAGTGAGGAAATAGGTAGTTCACTTGAAGATGTCTGAATTACTGGTTCCAAATATAGACTGATGTTAGTTTCAACTGATCCTGTATGTTATGTCTGTTTCAGTGCCAAAGCTAAATGTACCATAGTCACAAATGAGCCGCGACACGAGAAAACCAACAAAGTGATTGTGCGCCCAGCCCAGACTCAGAGCAGCCTGGGCACCCGCACAGTCCGATCAGACTCTTCGATTAGCACTTAAAGGGTAGCTAGGGGTCTAATGAGGACAGCGAAGACTCTGATCAGACTGGGCGAATGCCCAGGCTGATCGGAGTCTGCACTGGGAGCGCAACCACTTTGTTGGTTTTCTTGCGTCGCGGCTCAAATGTTGTTAATCCAGTGTAAAATACCCTAATCTGCTTAAAATATTGGAACACATAAAAGTAATTAATTTTTCATTTGGGACAAATGGAACATTAATGGTTTTGGGTGTCCCAATACTTCAGCATATTAGGGGCCTAATGTGCTTAAATATTCGGACACCTTTATAAACATTAATTTTCTGTTTGCAACAAATGGGAAAAACAATGGTTTTAGGTGTCCCAATACTGAAGCTTTTTAGGGTAGGAAGGCATGGTTGGTGCTATTTTCATTATTCTGTATTTCTACATTTTCATACTGAAATCAGTGTTAAATTTACCATCAATAAGAGCTGTTAAGTGTGATTTTCATGATAGTTCTGATATGTTTTAGTATGGTGAACGGGGACACTTTCATATTTGTCCACCAGTTTTTCAAAGGGGAACAGCCTAGGTGGCTTCCTGTTTGGTTCCCTGGACAGAAGCCCTTCCAAAATCTGGTTTGCTCTTAGAGGACCTGTAGGAGCTAGACCCCCTGTGTGATGGATGAATTCGGTGTTCGTGCCTTTTTAATTAACATTATTTCAGTCATATCGTGCGAATAGAAAGGTGGTAATGAAAGACTGTGCAGCAGAACCCTATTTATGGTTGGAATTATCTTGCCTCTAGAGGGATTCAAACTCAGACAGTTAGCTGATGAGGCCACCTCTGGTGAAAAGTGAGGCAATATTTCAATGCTAGAGTGTTCTCCCTTCAAGACTAAGAGAATCTATGATGGGATTGAGGCCGAGACAAGGAAATATCAGGCTAGTTTTCTAAAAATAATCTAAAAACAAGCCTGAGATTTTCTTGTTGAGGCATCAACCCCATCATTGATTATTTTTCTCACCCATTATATTTTATAAAACAGAATATTCATTGAATTCTAAACTTCTTGTTGAGGCCATTCCTATAAACTTGAAACTAGTTTTCTATTTAAAGTCTGACAAGTGTGTCAATTTCACCTAGTGCATGCATTTTTCATGACTAGCAGCTAATCAGAAATCTACAGTGACACTTCCTGTACATCACAGGGTGTCAATTTCATATTCTGCATGCAATTTTACAAGACAGGTAGCAAGCTGATTTGCTGAATTTAAGTGTGTAATTAATTGGGCTGTACTCTATAGCAATGATTGGTATTTAGAGATAGCTTTCTGAACCTAGGCTGAGATAGCAGGTCAAGACAGAAAAATCTCAGACAGCTCTAGAAAGGGATATTCTTGTCCAATGGGTGAGAATTAGTATTATCATTACATCCTAAGCATTTGTCAATCTATGTGGAAATTGGCAGTTATACGAAAAGTGTATTTTCTGGGTTGGGACAGGATTATTACGCACAATATTCACTAACTACTTCTGAGAAATGGTCACATATAGTAGACTCAGACCAAGCTGTGTATGATCAAGAAATTTCACTTTTTGCATTGACAGCACATGGACTATATATACATGTACAGTGAACACAGAATGCTGATCTGACTATGCAGCACTGAGCTGACTATTAAAACAAATATGTGCTAATAGGGGCGGATCCAGGATTTCTGGAGAGGGGGTTCAAATTCACAAAAGGGGGTTCGTTTTCTTGGTTTTGCCTAATTTTTAGCTCACCTGTCAAAGTGAGCTTATAGTATAGCCATGGTCCGTCGTCGTTGGCGTCGTCGGCGTCGTCGGCGTTCACACTTTTAAACATCTTCTCCTCAGAAACCACTAGGCCGATTGAAGCCAAATTTCATATGGAGCCTTAACAGGATGGGGGAACAAAAGTTTATATATTTGACCCAGGTCACATGACCAAGATGGCCGCCATGCCCATATATGGTAAAAACCCTTCAAAAAACTTCTTCTCCAGAACCAAAAGGCCTATGACCTTGAAACTTGGTATGTAGCATCGGGCATGCGGGCCCATCATAGTTTATACAAATCTTGACCTTGCGTTGACCTTGACCTAATTTACGGCATGGTCAACTTTGGTACGTTAGGCTTTTATATGGGAAAACGCTTAAACAGTGGATTTCTCAGAAACTATTTAAGTCTAAGGTACAATACTTGGTATACATGGTCGACTAAATGACCAGATGAAGCTATTATGTCACTAAAGGTCAAGGTCATTACGTCGGACCATCCGTCGTAAAGATTTTCAAACATCTTCTCCTCTAAAACCACTGGGTCGATTGAAGCCAAATTTCATATGGAGTCTTAATGGGATGGGGGAACTAAAGTTTATACCCGGGGTCTGGGTCACATGACCAAGATGGCCGCCATGCCCATATATGGTAAAAACCCTTTAAAAATCTTCTTCTCCAGAACCAAAAGGCCTATGACCTTGAAACTTGGTGTGTAGCATAGGGCATGCGGGCCCATCATAGTTTATACAAATCATGACCTTGCGTTGACCTTGACCTAATTTACGGCATGGTCAATTTTGGTACTTTAGGCTTTTATATGGGAAACCGCTTAAACAGTGGATTTCTCAGAAACTATTTAAGTCTAAGGTACAATACTTGGTATACATGGTTGACTAAATGACCAGATGAAGATATTATGTCACTATAGGTCAAGGTCATTCCGTGGGACCATCCGTCGTCAAGATTTTCAAACATCTTCTCCTCTGAAACCACTGGGCCGATTGAAGCCAAATTTCATATGGGGTCTCAGTGGGATAGGGGAACGAAATTTTATACCCGGGGTCTGGGTCACATGACCAAGATGGCCGCCATGCCCATATATGGTAAAAACCCTTCAAAAAACTTCTTCTCCAGAACCAAAAGGCCTATGACCTTGAAACTTGGTATGTAGCATTGGGCATGCAGGCCCATCATATTTTATACAAATCATGACCTTGCGTTGACCTTGACCTAATTTACGGCATGGTCAACTTTGGTATGTAGGCTTTTATATGGGAAAACGCTTAAACAGTGGATTTCTCAGAAACTATTTAAGTATTAGGTACAATACTTGGTATTCATGGTCAACTAAATGACCAGATGAAGATATTATGTCACTAAAGGTCAAGGTCATTCCGTGGGACCATCCGTCGTCAAGATTTTCAAACATCTTCTCCTCTGAAACCACTGGGCCGATTGAAGCCAAATTTCATATGCAGTCTCAGTGGGATGGGGGAACGAAAGTTTATACCCGGGGTCTGGGTCACATGACCAAGATGGCCACCATGCCCATATATGGATCTAGTTATTTTGGCTAAAGGTCGTTTGTCTGTAATGTGTCAACATTTTTAAACATTTTTCTCCTCTGAAACTACTGGGCAGATTTCAACAAAGTTTATATATTCGGTCCACTCACATGACCAAGATGGCCACCATGCCTATATAATGGCAAAAACCTTGAAAAATCTTCTTCTCCAGAACCACTGGGCCAATTGCCTTGAAACTTGGTATCTAGCAACTGGGACTGTAGTACTACCAATTTTATATAAATTGAGCATATACTGACAGGTGAGCGATCGTTGCCCTTGGGCGACTTGTTCCTAAAATTCCCCATGAAAATGAAATAATTTGGTCTCAAAGGGGGATTCGAGCAAACCCCCTGAACCCCCTCTGGATCCGCCACTGTGCTAAGGCACTCTTTGTAATAGTATAGCTCGTACAGTCAACGAACACTGATATCTCAAAGTATCTTCTTATATCAAAGAATATATTTCCTATTTTATTTACATTTTACATTTTTATTAACTCCTGTTATCTCAAACTACTGATATCTCAAAATAAATTTTCTGGTACCAGAAAATTTATTTTGAAATATTAGTAGTTTGGGCTGATGTTTGACTTCGAGAGTTCACTGTACATGTATATTGTATCAACAAAACAGATTTGTAATACCATGTAAATGAAATGTCTGTCAGATATAATAGTACATGTACACTGAACGAATGTTATAATCGTCCACTTTTCAAATTGAATTTTTTCTGTCTAACCGCAATAATATCAAAATGCATAAAATCAGAAATCATGTGCATGGGAATTAACTTTAGTTTAGCGATATTTTGAAAGATCTGTGATGCTTTGGCAAAGTTTTGGGAAGAAAAATCTAAAAATGCGATTTTTGAGAGAAAAGGTTGTTGTTTAAACGCAATTTTCATGCAGGTTTTAGTGAGAATGTGAACAGTGTGGTCTACAAAATCAATAAACACTTAAAAAGTAGAGATTTCTTAAGAGACTTAGTTATGACGCAATTACAAAAATGCATTTTTTCGAGTAATGATAACAGATTTCGAAAATTGTCTAAAACATCAGTGTGCAACTTTTTAAATCTTGGCCTACAGGACCATATTTTATAGGGCCTGGTGATTCCATATTGCAACCAGAAATTGTCACCTATTTTGCATCCTTCCGGTTGGTGGATAAAATTTACAATTTAAATTAAACGGTATATCTGGGATGGATTTCATTCTTGAAACGTTACCGACAACATCCAGTAACAATGCTATATTGACAAAAAATTTTATGCCGTACGGGCGATAATTACGTCTACAGAGCTGCGCCAACTTTGTACCTGGATTATGTGCTTACAGCTGAACTACAGGGATTTAACTGGCAACAGTGCATTTCTTCGCGTTATTACATGGACCTAACGGAAAGTCCGATTGCATCAAATCTTTCATAACTTTTGAATCTTTAATGACGACATTTGGTTACCTCCTTGGGATAAGATTTGTCCTCAAGAACTAAGACATTTGAAATGATTTATACTGTAGCAATTCTTGACTTTTTGAAATGAGGGTACCTTTGTTCAGGCTGTGCCTATGCAAGGAGGCGGCATCCTATTGAAATGAAGTAATTTGAAGAGTTTTGGCAAGGGGCTTACTTATGTATGCAGCTTACTGCTTTTGATCACCAAGCAAAATGTCGGGTGGACGGTTATAAGTTTAGTTCAGTGTAGATACATGACTGGATTCTCTTTTAAAAGCATTGTTAAATGCCAAAAGTTGTTTCTTCCAGAATACCATACATGTGATGTCTCCCGGATCATCCGGGAGTCTCCCGGAAATGGAGCCCATCTCCCGCGCTCCCGGAAAGTATTCAGAATCTCCCGGATGCTGAATTTTCCTGTCATAATTTTTTCTGAACCGTCCATTTTGCGGTAACTACTTACCTGGCGGCTGTCAAAAGGATTAACTGTCTGTGACCTAATTACCTAACAGGGTGCAATATCACACTGGTCTGGCATTCAACACAGGTAACGAAGACAACGTCCAGGTTTCGTAATTCCTACGTCTAGCCAATGACGAAAATGGCGACTTTCGCGAGGGGGCGAATCGGTAAGTAAACTTTGTTTACGCATTGTAATGAAATGCTTCAGTTTTACCCTATAATAAATGCCTTACGGACCGCTATAATTACCATGCGTTTGGTGTGTATTGGTATTTTCTGCTTTTGCACGCAGGTTTAATCGCAGTGCTGGATCTCCGTTTAGAGGTGTTTGCTTTATAGTGTCTTTTCTACATGAACAGAAAGAAAATGATACCTAACTAATAAAATGAGATGTTTTGGAAATTTTTTATGCTATGCGAACGAAGATACTGAATACTTAAAATGAATAAAATACCATTTTTGTATTTGGGGTCGGTAATAGCGCTGTAATTAAGGAATTTTCATTACAACGCCCCTAGCAACGAGTCCAGTACAGCGGAAAAACAACGAAGTTTTTAATAAAAAAGGTTAAATAAGCAGTTTCCAGAGCCCACTACAGATATTTTACATCATTTTACCGTTAACTATAGTTTTTAATAACTGTCGTATGTGACAATGAAACGTTTATGCCGTTTACTGCTCTATGATTCGCTAATATGTAGTCAGTCAGTTTGGCGGCATTATGTAGATTTGCAGTATTTTTCGACTGTGTATGATAGAAGCTTGGTAAAATGGCTGGCATCGCATAATTCTATCATACACAGTCGAAAAATACTGCATCTTTTATTGGTCACATTTGGTCTTGTTACAAATACTACTTAAATTCAATGTACTAAATCATTACGGGATCATTAATTTACTCTTGTCATATACAAGTTAAACATTTTAATTAAGTCGTGATTTGCGAAGTATATACCCTCAACGGTGACGGTCGAGTCTACCGACCACAATCAAACATATCTATGAGCGTTGTTTCTTTCAACTCTCAGTTATGGCGCTAAAGGGAGCGGGTTTGAATCCCTAATGGGCCAGCAATCAACAACTGAGCAGTAAAGGCATACCTTTTCGAACGAGAGACGATTAAAGACAGCGAAGGGTGAGGGCTGGATTATGTTTGTTGTACTCTATGCCGTATGCGGTGAGCCCATAACACAACTGAAAAGCCACGGTAGCGCTGGTCTGATGACCTGGCGGTCCTGAGTCAAATAAAAAATAATTTGCTTCGTTTACCTTTTGGGAGGTTGATAATGATAAAAGCACAAAGTTATTACGTCTAAAAACTCTGGAAACGTAGAAAGTAACTGACACTATATTAAGCCGGACTGACGATATTCTTTCAGGCATTTGAGGCTCGATGGTTCGGTTGGTTAAGCGCTAGCCTGTTGATCTAGCAGTCCTGTGTTCAATCTTGCTAGAATATTTTCAAACGTAAACGAAGCTGTTGCATACCGCCTTTCATAATCACCTTTCCATTGTCAAGACCTACTTACTATAGAAAAGTGCGTAAAATTGCAAGTCATCCATCCATCTGAATTTTAATTGGTAATCATTCTTAAGAACATCTGTTGTGTTTTTAAGCTTTTCTTGTAAAACAAAAGACAAATATCTCTAGTACCGCAAATAGTTTACCATGTAATCTTCGTTGAAAACGCGCAGCGTTTCTATTTTTTTTGGTATTCATTGTTTCCTAGATCCATCTTCTGATCCTGTATTTCATGCTATACCACGGTGATAATACCAATTTCCCTGCCTGTGCTGTCGACCAAGCCGTTCATTTACCAAACGTGTACAAAAAGGCTGACGGCCGAGACAACCGACAGCAGTATCAGCTCGGTCGACAGCTGCCATGTATAGTACTGTCTCGGGCAACAGCATAGGTAGCTAAAACGATATTACTACCCTGTATATGTATGCTAAATTGTTACAACTCCACTTTTCCGAAGAAAAAGTCGAAACATGCATACATGTAGATGACCAAACAGTGACTACAACAAAAAATACTGGCGAAAACCATCCCAGCAGGCACATGATGTCGCGCTGATGTCGATGCGACGTGATGTCGTTGCATCGACGTCACTACGACGCCATGTGCCCGCTGGGATATTGCTCGATCAATACCTAATTCTTGAAAGCTAGTTTGTATCGTATCGTTCTGGTCGATAGCATAGGTAAGTTGATAATAATGCCAGATACATCTTGCAAATTAACAATGACAAGGGCGGGCGGTAGTTGGGGCGGAGGAGTGCTGCCCAATGTGCAAATTAACAATGACAAGGGCGAGCGGGGGAGGGGAGTGATGCTAAAGGCGACAAGCTGTTTTGCACTATTTGCCAGAAAGCGGAATTACAAAAACACAACAGTTCAGCGACTGGCGTTTACATGGACAGTACACCGTCAAATCTTTTAAGACGTGTGCAAAATTTGATCAATTCAGTAAACCATAGGGTGATCAATATTTCAATACTTTAAAGCAGAATATAAGCATTAATAGATAAAAAATTATACGTTACTTAACTCAATGGGACTCTTGAAGCACCGTTTAATGTTTAAACTATGTCCTTACCTTAGAGTCTGCAGATCTATCTCCAAGGTGTCTAGATTTAATAATGAACAGAATCAAAAGAAATGGGGACTGGCTATTTTTGACGTTGGCCCTGTATTTACACAAGGGATTACGAATCATGTGGACTCTTTTACCTTCTTTCATTGATTTTTATGAAGATATGTCAGATTTTACTCAGTTTTTCGAGAACTGACGCATCCCTGGTGAGATTGTCTGACAAATAAAAGGGCGAGTCAAAAGTAATAAGCGTAGCTTATTTTAGGTCCTGGATAACTTTATAAAATTAGGGCTGCTAAGATAAAAGGATGCAGATGAATGGAATATTTTCTCTTTTATAGTTACAGTGCCTCCGCAGCCCCCTACCAAACATTTATAGGGCCTATACCCCGCGTAATCTGATAGGCACCCTCATACCAGCACACCATTTCTTTTCCGGGAGACTATGACGCTTGACCCTTACATAGTGGAATCACGTGGACTTATGTTTATGTATACCGGACAAAATATAACACAGACCATAGTATTAGAACGGCGAGTGATCATTTACTTAATCGTTTAAATTCACGAAAAAGGTTTGAAAAAAGCATCGTTCAGCGCATGGCAACGTTAAGGGCCGCCACTGGTACAGTGCATGCGTGTTTCACTGCTTGTTTATGACTCATTTCGAAGACCTGTCTCAAGCACGTGTAACATGTTGTCTACATAAAAAAAATCGGAATATTAACTACGGTTACTCCTAGTAAATTTAATTAAAATATAGACTAACCAATGTCATAAATAGTATCAGGGTAGTAAAGTGTTACAAAAAAATGGTCGCAATCCAACAGGTTTTGGTGTCAAACTTGAAAGATTCAACATCACAATGAAGCTACAACCGATATTTATATTACAGAGGGAAACCGATAGTGCAAGCCAAAAGCTGTTTAGGATCACCGAGTTCATTTAGATTTTTTAGGGGGATCTATCTGCTCAAGCCGGTGCTAGGGAATGGCGTTGGGGTGGGGGCGGGGGCTGGAAGAAGGAAGGGGCGGTGGCGTTGTCGATGTGGCACGTTTCATTACTGGCCATAAACAGACCCATCTAACTGATTCTGCTATTTTCATTTCTTTGTTGTATTCCTAGCTTATAAAGGATCTAACTATTCAGAACTTATTAGAGTAATCAGGGGCGTTGCCGGTGTGGCACATTTCATTACTGGTCATGAACAGACTCGAATGATTCTGCTATTTTCGTTTCTTTGATGTGTTCCTAGCTTCCAAAGGATCTAACTATTCAGAACTCATTAGAGTTATCGAGAAACATAGTTGTAGAGTTGTTAACTTTGTAAAATTCTCAATGCTGCATACATAAAGAATGTAAGTAGTGAGTGTGTTTTTCAGTTCTCGTACGATATTCCTCTCCCTCCCCCACCCCTTCCCCGCACCTATGATGTACGTTCTCATGTCCGCAGTATGAGGCACCATGCGTCCGTCCATAACCGTTTAAAGAAACGTGTCTGACATGAAAAATAATTTTACAACTGATGACAGTTTTTACCAGCTATAACTCATTCACGCTGCACTTGTTTGTCATTGTAAGATGGATAATGTTTCAGCTATGTTTGCTGTAAGGACTCAGACTGCATAAATTACCAAGCAATCAAATTCCTCACTGGTGTGCGCCGCCATAGAGGCCAGAATCAAATTTGGTATGGCTAAAAGGATACCGATTGTATATACATATATACAAGGGGGGGAGCCCTTGGTTAAAATGTTTGGGGTACCTTATTTTATATTAATCTGGCGAGGAAATCATTGTAATTAGTGGCTAGGTCTTCGTTTGCTTTAAAGAATCAATATAATTCAAGCCTCTGTGGCGCAGTTGACGAGCAGTCTTGTTTTAGAGTCGCTAGTGTTTCACTATAAAGCAAGGTCCAAACTGAAGTGAACTTTTACAGCTGATATCCATCGAATGACTTAGAAACATTTCATGTTTATGGCTTTAGGTGCCGCGTTAATTACACGTGTCACTTTTGAACCCGCCATAGGTAAACATTTTTGCAGTTTAATCACTTTAAATGTGAAATAAAAGATAACTTCGTTATATCTGCGTTGTATTAACTACGTTGGCATGGACGTTGTAATGGAAAAATAGCAATTGCATATAGAGACAATGGCATGCAAACAAATGTACATAACAGGCAACTACTCACACTGCCCCAAGTTCGCATAAAAAAATCAGCAGCTGAATATAGTGAAAAAGGCAGCTAAACAGAGCTATAATCTAAGAATCCTACTGTCCCCAGTGATATCAGCAGTAGCTGTCTCACGGGATCTTGCATTTCTCCCTCGTGCATCTTTGTGGCCGTTTTTTGGATCTTCTCAATAAAATCGAGTATAATTTCTGGGGTCCGTAAGAGTATTGGCATAACTGACACCCTTTACAATACGTACAAATTCATAATTGAATGTATTATAACCGATTCGCCCCCATTAAAATCCGCCATTTTCGTCGTTGGCTAGACGTAGGAATTACGAAACCTGGACGTTGTCTTCGTTACCTGTGTTGAATGCCAGACCAGTGTGAATATAGGACGTGTCATTCCGAGGGGTATTCGCTGGTTGTTAAATTGGCTAGCGCACCAGTAAAGGTACCTGTGCTAACTATAATAGCAGATATAGTTAGCAATAAAGCTGTGACGCAATAAAAGTCATTTGCTCTCGGTAAAAGTTAACTATAATAGCAGATAACTTTTACCGAGAGCAAATGACTTTTATTGCGTCACAGCTTTATGCATCGGTCATTGTTTATGTCATTGATTTGAACAAATGCAATAGATGAAAGTGCCGCCAATCGACGATGATTCAATATCGATTTTTTCAGTAAATATGTCAGATAGGTAATGCATAGTCAATATAAATATCGATCATCCAAAATTTGCGCAGGCTGATCAGATCATACTTTCATGAAATCATCACGGGTGCCAGCAATTTTTATTTTTTTTATTTTTGTATTTAAGTCGGTTCGTTCGCTTTAAGAATAGTTTCCCGCGTTTTTCTATTCAGCTCCCGCCGATTCAGACGCATCGTATGTGAAATGAGAACCAGTGTGAATTTATAAATAAAATATGGGAAATCCGCGATCTACAGCATCTGACTGAGACAGAAATATGCCATTCTACAAGTTTACTGACCCAAATATGCAGCTATAGTTGTTCTTAATCTAATATTCAACGAAAATAGACAGCTCTAATGACAGGTATGTTCATTAAAGTGTAGAATATAACTCGGTTTTGAGATAAACAGATTTTGATTTTTTAACAAGTTTCAGCTTTCATCAAAATAACTGGAGCAAATCGGACCCATCATCCAAGATGCAATTTTGGATATTTATATTGAGGGTTAGGGAAACGTGGGGAGAGGTGACAGTTTGAGAATGCCAAATAATCAGTTTGTTTATTATTATTATTATTATTATTTTTTTTTTTTTTTTTTGCAATTTAGCAATGGAATGGTCAGCACTAACACTATGAACAGTATCGTGACGTCATACATTATCGCCACTCATATGTTTTCGATACCTTCCTTTAGGTCGCGAGATTTTCATAGATATTACGTCATTTGGTCACGTTGACCTTTGAGCCTGTAGACTGAAGCTTTGCCGCCAACTCAGGGAAAAAAATCAAATAAACATGCTTAGAATCAAAGCAAGATCAATGTACTTACAAAACATCATGTAATTTGTTCATTTTCACTTATATCCATATTTCTTGGCCATAAATTCATTGAAAATTCCACTTTTGAAATTTCTGCAACTATGGACGCTTTCCTGTCTGTTTATTTACTCTATGGGGCTATAAATAGAACAGGCTGCAGCGAGTGACCGTGTTGGATTTCAAAAGTACGGAAGTGCAAACGTACCATAGGTCCTTATCATACAATATACGGAATTTGATTTTTTTCTTGTTTTTAGCTCACACCTGTTTATTGCTGCTGAAAAGCTACTTAGATTTTATTACAATTTAAATTCAATGTATATTTATTGTAGAGTGTTCTAGGTGTGAACTACATGTTCTAGACAGTATGTTTCTAAAAAACGAATGATTTTCAACACCATGCTCTCAATAAATTTGAAGCAGTATCTATTTTAGCAAGTTTTGTAACATACCTTTTTCATTAATGGGTAATGTGAGCTTACAAAAACAAAGAAGAAAGTAACAGATGATTTACGTCTGGAAAATGAATGATTTTAATACCCCCTCGCAGATTTTGATGTTACACTTACACAGCGCGTGTCAATTTAGATATGCAAATGAGTATCGATAGCATATGACGCACTATTTCATTGGTCAATTTCGAAGGTCATGTTTCTGGGTCAAGTAGCAAAGCAGTCGGCGCGGAAAATGGCGTGTTTTCACCAAGAATAAAGAGGGAAAAGGCAAAGTTGCACGCATACGAGACAAATATATGTTGACGTTGCTGTGTTGCTTATAGACCGGGATACTTGATTAAGGTATCAATAACACATGAGCCCAGGATACTGTTGAATTACACTGTAAATTAAACTAGGATGGTAGTGTTACTGCACTGAAATGGCAAACTTTTGAGGTTATATTTGAAGTATTGGGTAACTCAAAAGTAAAGACGTTAAACAAACTATACAACTGTACTTTAGTTCATGTTGTTCTATTTTAAAACAAGAAGCCCCCCCCCCCCTCCCCCATCCCCACCACCAAAAAAAACAAACAGTGAAGTAGTGAAGCACTTGAAACAACGCGTCAAAGTTGCCGTCAAAAAGTCTCCCTGATGGGGAACTCAATCTCCCTGAAATGAAATCCAGATCTCCCACATGGTCGTCAAGAGTTCATCACATGTATGGAATACCTAAGACATTGGACATCAGTTAAAAGTACTTAAGAGATTAATATATGATATGAATTGTTTAAAGTTCAGTTAATATATTTTTAGATAAGCAGATCTGTTTCATTAGCTTTTCAGCACAAAACTTGTTAACTCTGTTATTTTGATCTGACAATAAAAAGAAATTTGAAACCAAGGATGGGTTAATGTTTCATTCATTACCAGGGGCACATATATAAAGAACCTGATTTTTCTTGCTGATTTTCAGAACTAAAAGGTAAAAGCTTCCCTAGCCTCCTTGTCGTCGAAGCAGTGAGAGCACCCACCATGCCTTGGGGCACAGCCTTTGAAAAGCTGGGCCCAATCCTTTCCTTTTGCTGGCTGATTCAAATCAGGCCCAGAGGTTATAAAACTTGAGTACATTCTCAAACTCAAAATAAAGCTCACTGATTGGCTGCTTCTGAGCATGTGCTTGGAAGCAGCAAATCAGTGTGCTTTATTTTGAGTTTGAGATTATCCTCAAGTTTTATAACCTCGAACCCTGATTCCCATTTACTGCTTGTCATTGACAGATTTTTTTAGTCATTGACCTGTTCAGATTCAAATCAAGGACCTTCTTACAGACACCAAGTGCTCCAACCACCCAACCATAGTGACTCTACTTTCAGAAATATTCATCTTGAAAATTGAACATCTAAAAATGTAACAGGTACTAAAATAGTATTTGAAGAATTTTAGCAACTTGATGGATGGGGCCAGCATGTTAGCCAATCAGTGTCAATGATTCCATAAACCAATTATGAAGGTAAGCTCTAGTGACATAGGGAGTGGCTTGAGGTGGTGTGGAACATGCACTGATGAAGTTTGAAGAGACTGGGGCCAAAGCAATTTGAGACATGGTTTGGATTATGTATACTTGGATAACTGATATCAACAAGGCGGAGAATCGTGACTTTCTTCAGTTGTTTAGTACCTGTATTCAGACAGAACAGGTAAGAAAATTGTTCATTATTTCCTTAAAACTCAACAAATTTTAATGCGGTAAAGTGCAAATACCTTGTCTTTATTCGCAGCAAAAGACTTAAAATGTTTTATTCTACGCACTGTATTTTTCCACACAGGCTCGAGCAATGACTCCTACTTTGCTCGAGCTTGTGCAGAAAAATACAGGGGGCATGAAACCGGATCTTATATAATGGCTTGCTACAAAAGTGACGAGGAATCTGCACTTTACTGCATGAAAACTTGTTGAGTATTATAGAAATAGTGACCAATTATCTTACCTGTTCTGTACGAATATAGGTAAAAAGTGTCAAGTGATTCCCCACCGTGATCAAATGGATACATGAAAATAAAATCTACAGGTTGGACAAAAATAACTGTTGCATCTGTTTTGAACCAGCAAAGTTACTCTGAGAAAATATTTACAAAAGATTTATTTCTGCAAAACTTTCAAAGTTCAGCAGAAATGAAATGAAACTAAAAAAAAAAAAATGCTTATGACCTTCAGCAATTTGAAGGCTGATTTATCAGAGATGCTTCAATCTGTGAATCCTGAGGAATTTGAATTGTAAATCCTCCACATAAATGTGCATTCTGATCAGTCAAGATGTCACACAGGTCCTAAACCCTAACCTTTTTTTATAGGGCAGCTCAAGGAGACCGGGTACACTTTCAGGGAAAGCGATTCAACCATTAATAACATGAAATTTTTGGGTTTTGCCATCCAAGGAAGTTATGAAAGTTATCATATCCCTGACATAATTATGAAGTATGTCAGGCGAATGTCAGGGGTTATATAGTTTTGCAATTCTGTCTGTCCATCCAATAGTCAACTTTTATGTCAAGTTTTGCATTTAACCAGCTCCAATTCTATACATGTATATTTTTTGTTGTTGTTTTTTTTCACAACTCTCATCAATTTTCATGTTCAATTGGCTAGTATAGAAATATTTTTTTCTTTCGTGTTTTATGTGAAATATTAGAAATCAGCCCCCTGCCTATAGACTAGCCACATAGAAGAAAAATATGTATAGTCGAGAAAATTTATGAAAAAGCCAAATATGCATATTTCTAAGCCTTGGGCAAGGCTACTTTTTGAATTGCTTACTCCTTGCCAAAAGTTTAGCATAATGTTTAAGTAAACAAGATTATTTAAGATAATAACAATTGAATTCCAACTTTCTGTGGAAGTTATTTAATCATCAACACCAGTGATCAACAAAATTTGTGACATTAGCAAGTTTGATTTGGATAAAAGTAACAACTGCCCTAAACAAGCACAGCAGTATATGTCCAGAAATGCACATTTAGGGAAGAAAAAAGAGTCTTTGTTATCTTGAGTGACTTTTCTGTTACACCACTTTAATATTTTGTAACACTAAATGTTTTTGGCGATTACAAAGTGTGCTGTGTGGTAAAGCAGCTTACAGTGCGCAATACAGGTTACAAATGAGATCATTATATGAACCATTCTGTCCGAACCATAATCTTTCGGCCTTTCGCTTCTGTTCGCACGGTATTTTTACCACTAGCGATATTCCAGAACATACTTACATAAAAGGAAACAATAACTAGAATGGACTTTAAGCGAACCAGTTGTGCGAATAGAAAATTGGCCGAACTACTGCGCATGCTTGGGGTGACGGTACCAATTCATTTCCCATAGACCGCAATACAAACATTTTGGAAAATACAACACCTTTCCTGCGAATCGCGGCTACTTTAGACCATAGCTCCTTCTAGCTGGTGGACTCAAAATTTAAACAAGCAAAGAAAAACAATACCTTATGTTGCATTTAAGAGAGCCGGGTAAACCCAAACCCAACAACCGTCTGCGGAACTGCTTTCTGATGAAAATAACTGTCGAAAATTCAAAGAGTTTAGAAATGCAAAACAATAATACTGGTAGACATTCAATAATTCAACTCCCTAAATTTTACATGTTCAACCACTGAATTAAAAAGAAAAAATAATAACATTAACTCAGCATCCATTTTCAGCCAATAGCAGCAGCTGATGTTTTCTATGTATTCAAATTGTCTGCTAAAACCCTTGTGTACCCATAAATTGATGACGTAGTAGGTACTTTCACTCCTATACTGCACCCAAAATCTTTAAAATCAAATAAGTCCTGCCTGAATTCAAAATTCAGGCTTTCTTCAAGACAGTTTCCAAGTTTCAAAGTACTCCAATGACTGGATTTCCTTCAACAGTGCGCTAAAGTTTTCGCATCAGGTCACTGCGGCCGGAGTTGAAAAACACAATTTTTTACGAAAAAGCAAAAAGTTTACCTCATACTGGTGGAAAATATACTCAAGCACACAACTTTTTCTCTCTTAACTTGAAACTTCAAACTGTTCAGCTGCTAAAATAAATCAAAACATGAAATAATGGTCATTCTATAAGAATTTACACTCATTCTTGGAAGTACACCCCCAAATTTGCAAGAAAAATGTGCATTTTTTTGGCAATTTGGACACCAAAGAGTGTCAAAATTGGAAATCAATGCAGTTTTCTGCTTTCTAGAACAGACTTCTAGAACTGATCTAGCAAGCTAAGGAGCAAAAAAGATAGTTGAAGGCCTTTTTTCAGTCAGCAGTGGTGAAATCTGCTGACGACACTGTGTCGCGCCTTAAAATCTCTACCAAGACCCAACTTTGGACCATGATTTTTCCAAAATGAACCTTTTCCTCAGGTTTCGAAAGCATACGGCTTATAATTTTGAACAATCAAATTCATGAAAATGCAGTTCTTATCCAAGATAACATGTAAACTGATGCAAGGGGACCTTTCAAATTAGCCCCACCCCCTCCAGAAATCAGTGTCAGGAGAGATTCAACCCAACTGAGACAACATTGAGGGCCAGTCTCATTATTTTGAACATTTCAGATGTGAATTACTTACAGAACAGCAGCATTTCAGTGTAATGAGACATGTTTTACAAGAGACTCCTTGAAAAACCAATGGAAAACATTGAAATAAGACACAGAAAGCAAAAATCTACTTTCGCTTTAGGGGTGACGGTACCAATTCATTTCCCATAGACCGCAATACAAACATTTTGGAAAATACAACACCTTTCCTGCGAATCGCGGCTACTTTAGACCATAGCTCCTTCTAGCTGGTGGACTCAAAATTTAAACAAGCAAAGAAAAACAATACCTTATGTTGCATTTAAGAGAGCCGGGTAAACCCAAACCCAACAACCGTCTGCGGAACTGCTTTCTGATGAAAATAACTGTCGAAAATTCAAAGAGTTTAGAAATGCAAAACAATAATACTGGTAGACATTCAATAATTCAACTCCCTAATTTTACATGTTCAACCACTGAATTAAAAAGAAAAAATAATAACATTAACTCAGCATCCATTTTCAGCCAATAGCAGCAGCTGATGTTTTCTATGTATTCAAATTGTCTGCTAAAACCCTTGTGTACCCATAAATTGATGACGTAGTAGGTACTTTCACTCCGCTCGCTTCCCTCAACTTCCTATGGCAAATGTAAACAAACACAAATGTGCCCAAAAATAAAATAGGTTATTGCAATTCTGCAATAACCTTGATTATTAAGTAACTGCTTTTATAATCATTAAAATGAAGCAATATCTTCTATCTAAATTGTGCAGTTGAGGAGCATTTATTTCTGAGGATCTGGATATGCAGCAAATGAAATTGTACTGTAACCTCTCAAATTCATACAGGCTTATACCATATTAATCCTAATAAATTCCACTACTCTACCACTTTTTCCGAAAGAACTGACTCAACACTGTAGTTTATACATGAGCTGCGACATGACAAAACCAACAAACTGGCATGTGCGCCACGCAGACTCAGATTAGCCTGGGCATTTGCCCAGTCTGATCAGTCTTTGCTGTCAGCACAGAGCTAGCTTCAACCCTTAGCTGCCCTTTAAGTGCACAGCAAAGACTCTGATCAGGCTGTGCGGATGCCCAGGCTGATCCAAGTCTTTGCTGGGCACACATGCCACTTTGTTGGTTTTCTCGTGTTGTGACTCATATGGTTGTATGTTCACCTCATCATGCTCCAAGAACTACTTCATGCAACTGACAGCTACTAGTATATGCAGTTGTTCTTCGAACTTAAAACTATTCATTGTAAGCAAGTTGGAAAGGACACATTTTATAATTACCCAAATATTGGACATCTTAGGAATTTGCTGCACCTTATGAAACTGAAAATAATTTGATTTTACTCTTATATGACCAAGTATAGGCCCAGGTAAGCTTGCACATCTGTGAAGTCTTATCAGAGCCCATGTATGAACCCTAAGGAACCTACAAGCACAAAACTAAGACTCTAGCTAGACTGCACAAATTTACATACTGTTTTCAGTCTTTGCCGTTCATAAACTCATTTGGCACATCTGTGTGTGACGTGGCTCAGTTAATATGAAACAGAACAGAACAAGTTTTAAAGGTGAATGTGTATACTTTCAGGGGAAGCAACTCTGCCATTTTCATTTTGCCTCCCTTCTCAATGGGATTTCATTTTGCCTCCCTACTCAAGGGGGTCAACTCTTTATGGAAAGAATTGGCTCCTATGAGCAAATTCTTTCCTTAAACAGCTGATGGGGTCAACTCTTGATGGAAAGAATTTGCTCCGAGGGGCAAATTCTTTCCTTAAAGAGAAGACCCTATTTTGGAAGGGCATCATTCAGGGAAGCAAAAAATAAGTCATGTAAGTTGTTCCACTTTGTAAAAATGGTGAAATACATGAAGGAGTATCATCTTCATGAAAGGATTACTATCATGGCCCTAAGTGCTGGAATTGGAACAGGGTTGTGTGACAAATTAGTGTAGACCCACATCATGGCCCACTTGTTCAAGACTAACAATGTTGTTAGTTATGGAGATGTTAAATTTTAAAACGTATTATATGTAATAAACACTGCCATTTTTTGCTGAAAAAAATGTGAGAAGCTTTTGCAAAACCTCTTATTTTTTCAGCAAAAATATTAGCACACTTAATTTTATGTGTACTGGAAGACTTAACAAATCCTTGACTAACAACTTTGTTAAGCTAACGATGGTTTGAACAGAGCCCAGAATGGTCTATACTTTCTGTTCTGCCAGCTTGACACATGGCTGGTGCATTCAGTATCTCTCTTGCGTGCCATGGCTCAACTAAACAGGTGCAAAAGGTGAGACTGAACCAGGCCAAGTATCTATTAATTTTGAGATGGACAAGAGACAGAAATAAAACAACACTTCTGCAGTTTGTCATAAATTTAATCAAGTAGGCTGTTGTACACGTATTTGCGTAACCAATAACAAGAATTTAAGCTGCTACAGGTTAGTATGAATACTGTCCATTTAATTGTAAGAGTTTTCTTCCACAACCATGTAACAATATTTTATATTTTCTGGCACTTAAATCCATCCTACAATAAATTTGGTTTAAACAATATTTAATCAATTCACATGTGAAGTATACAATGTAAAGTATCAGGATCTGACAGTAAGCTAGATATAGGATCTTACATGAGTGCTCATGTATTATTGAATTTATTAAACAAGTTGGGGAAAAAGATAAGATGTGAGGCTCTGCCAAGAATCTTAGCCTTTTCACCAACGAGTTTAATAAATTCAATAATACAGGAGCACGAATGCAAGATTCTATTTATCCTATGACACTATAATCGCATTTTATTAGCAAATTTTGCACTAAAACGTCACAATTTCGCCATTAGAATTTTATGGACGTCAACGCATAGCGTTACGACATTATTGGCATATTTAATCAACTAGTGGATTATCGTTTTTAATGCATGGCTTTATTACACTTTCAGATGTGACATAATATGATAAAAGCTTATAATGGTCATCTCCTGTACGAGAAATCTGCCAAAACTCCTACAAAACTGGTTAGATCTGATGGCTATTTCATAATACAGTAAATATCTGAATGGTGGGGGTGGTAGGGACTGGCAAAGATGCCGTGAGACTTTCAGCATTGAGGCTTCCTACTTGCATTGCCTTAAAGTAGGACAAGGCCCTGCTGTTCTTGCAGTAGGTGAGAGTGGGGGTTGTTTGGCTATTTTTCTCTCTCCTCTATCCATTCTCTTGTCAATATCTCTCTCTCTAGAAGATGGCTTGATATAGACTGAAATACGGTCTCATAAGGCTGTTAAACCCAAAACAACCAATTATATGAATGGTAATCTAGATGTGACATCAAGTCACAGTCAACTCTCATTATCTCAAAGTTAAAGTCTATCCCAAGCTACTGATATCTCAAAGTAAATTTTCTCATCCCAGAAAATTTACTTTGAGATATCAGTAGCTTGAGATCAAAGGAGTTGAAATGTAAATAAAAACCAGAGGACCATTGGTCCTGTAGCTCACCTGAGTCCATTCATCCTCAGCACTCAAGGGTAGGTAACTCTAAAGTAAATTGTACAATGTGGCCTAATTTCAACGTTGACTGAGTTGTTAGTCTATGGAAACTTTAAAATGCCATAGCAATGAAACCACGTGGGCAACAATAATATAAAACAATATTTATGTAGTGGCTAATGTCATGAACATGGATGCAAAGAATCAGCTTCATCCCCCTATATAGTTTTTGAAGAAAAGATTTTTGAATATTTTTTCAATTTTTTTTTCCTTTATGTTGTCATCATGGCAACTAATCAAATTCGGTGATTTGGACAAAATTAATATGAATATGAATCATAGAGGACTACTCAAGAAACATTTCTGTAGGAAAAAAATCCAAATAACTGCAGTCAGATAGCAAAAATTGCGGATTTCCATTTTTCCCATTATAAGCCAATGGCAACTTTAAGTTGCCATAGCAACCAAACTGCTGGGGCAATTGCCAAGAAAAACAGTATTTTTATAGAAGGTAGTACCAAGATCCTTACTGTGAAGTTTGAGCTTTATTGGTTGCATAGTTTCTGAGGAGATGATTTTTGAATATTCTTTCTATTTTTAACCATTCGGTTGCAATGGCAATCAGCCAAATAGCTCAATTTGCATAAATTTGATATGGCTGGTTGGGGACTACTCAAGGAACATTTCTATGAAAGTTTTGTCGAAATATCTGCAATGACATAGCAATAAATGCAAATTTTCCATTTTCCCATTATAAGTCAATGGCAACTTTAAGTTGCCATTGCAACCAAACTGCTGGAGCAATTGCCAAGAAAAACAGTATTTTTATAGAAGGTAGTACCAAGATCCTTTCTGTGAAGCTTAAGCTTTATTGGTTACATAGTTTCTGAGGAGAAGATTTTTGAATTTTTAAACCATTTGGTTGCCATGGCAACCAGCCAAATTGTGTAATTTATAGAAATTTCACGTGGTTGATAGAGGACTACTCAAGGAACATTTCTGTAAAACATTTGTCAAAATATCTACAGTGACATAGCAATAAATGCAAATTTTCAATTTTTCCCATACAAGTCAATGGAAACTTTAAGTTGCCATAGCAACCAAAGTTCCAAAGGGATTTGGATAAAAAACAGTATTATTGGTTCCCCCTGCCTATAGATGCTGTATATGAAATTTGGTAACAATGGGCCTTGTAGTTTCAGAGGAGATGTCGTTTGAAAATATTGACAGACGGACGACGGACGACGGACGACAGACGACGGACGACGGACGACGGATGCCTGCCTATACTATAAGCTCACCTGTGAGCCTTCGGCTCAGGTGAGCTAAAAAAGGAAATTCGTTCAACCTATTTCTTTAACATAAGAGGGTAGTGTGAGATATCAGTGTTCGAGATATCGAGAGTTGACTGGTAGTGTTAGGAAAACAATAAACAAAACAATAAGGATTGCCTCCTTTTTTTCTTTGTTTTAAGTTCATTTTTTTTCTTGCTATGGGTTTATGGACATTTCACAAATATTTCACTTGCATGGAGCCAACTTTTCGTCAAATGTGGGTGAAACCCAAGTGTCCGTGGTAAAACATGCTTGACCTCATGTTAGCACATCTTGGCTTTCTCACATGACCTGAGCCATGCTAGAAGCATAGCCATTTGAGTCCTAGACTTAAAGAGTCGTGACATTTAACCATCTGCTACGATGTAAGCAATGTAGTTGTATCAGTAACTCAGATAATTTCGAACCAGGTCAAGTTGATGTAATTTGCTATGGTTTTAATGCCCAAAAATTCTTTGCACAACTCAGTGACAATTTCTTAATACATGTACATACAAGGGTTGATCCAGAAGTAATGTCACTGTGTCCATTACGCGCTTATTCATCGAAGCATTATTCTAAAAATTATATCAAGTTACACTGTAATTCAATTCCAATTAACAGAATAAATATAAAGTTGGAATCTTTTTTCCGTTCCAGTTATATAGACGTTCAAAGAATGCCACCGACGCCATCGCGCCGCACGTTAAAATAACGTTGCTTAGATGAACATAATTTTAAAAAGAAATTACAAATCAAAATCAAACTAACGCGCCAAATCAGATGAAAATTTGATACGATGATGAAATATATTTCTACTGTCCACTGTTGAAACTTTGATAGCTTCATTGCAGTTTGACGTTCGCTAGTTAGTGCTGATGTTTGTTACTGCCGAGTGGAATCATGTAGACGTCTGACAAACGCGTCAGCACATATTTATGCGGTTTTGCCACAAGTTTAGAATATCACCATTAGAGACTCAAGAGCGGTTCAACTAAACATGCGGTGATATAACAGTGATTTTAAAGTTTGTTTAAGTTGCAATCAGCGCTGTAGTGATGCAAATGATTCACCAGAGGGTCGCCTGACAATCGGACGGTCTTTATGTGCAGCGTCAGACAATAACGTCACTCTAGTAAAGACCCCATATATAAAGGTCGATGTTCTGCGATTCGAATACTGTGTAAATTTTTTAACCTGAGCTGCGGGGCTGCTCAAATAATATTGAAAGGTGAGATAAACATGAGTGAATAGACATTAGTATTATGCTAAAACAGCGAAGATGCTACTTTGGGCGTGACACAATATCGAAACTTCGTCTGGAATGTCAACAACGTCATTGACGTGCGGCGCGTGTCGTTACCATGCCTTCCGTCTAGCTCTATATCTCGGTAACTGAGCACTATATTTTTATGACATTTTCAGACGATAATACAGATAGGTTAAGGTAATTGGATATGAAATTTTGTTGCTTTCTTTTTATTCAACACGATTTTATAGCTGCAGTGACATTACTTCTGGATCAACCCTCGTACATCATAACATTTTGTTAAAACATGTGAACTGGTAAAAAATCTAAATAAATCTTGTGAAACATGCAGAGTTGCAGATATGGTCAGGCTTAGAGGATAACTGAGATAAATTATTACTATTCAGTAATCCTTGAAGTGCTAAAAAAAACCAGTTGAATTTGCAAGCAGTGTAGATCCAGATGAGGTGGCTCATCATGAGCCACCTCATCTGGGTCTAGACTGTTTGCCCTCTCGTCTTTTAATTCTCAATAGGATAAAGCTTGGACTAAACATTTTTAAATTTGTTGTTTGCTTTTTTTGACACTTTAAGGGTTAATAAAAATGTTGTGACACTTCATTAGACCAACCATGCCCAGGCAATTCTAAAACGGGTCACAACATGTTCATAGGAAGTATGAAAAGAAACTGATGAATATTGTGTTCATATTTTTCTGCATTTTCACAAATGGGAACAACTTAATGTAATTTTCTGTTGCTTCTCTAAGAAAAAAAAACTTCAACAAGACCTGTGTGCTTACAGGATAGCTCGCCTGCAATGCCGTGCCCATCACATAAAAAATTTTGACGTAAAACTTTAAGTATGACGCCCATGCCCACGCCAACATCCAAGTGACAACAATAGTTCTCTGTACTTTCATACAGGCGAGCAAAAAAACCATTGGCATTGCATCAATGTTGGGTAGACATCGTCCCGAATCGTGTGGCTACTGAGTTATGGCCCTTAAAATAACTACCTCCACAAGGCAGTTCTACAGAGGGTCACATTATAAGTTTTTATGGAGTGTGAACAATATTTATAATAAATTATCATCAATTTCCCTCTACTCTGCAGCTCTGCGTATCAAAGTGTACTTGTGCAATGTGCAACCAGGAAAGTCTTGGAAATACTTGAACTGTAAAAATTCTGAAATTTGGGCACCTATAATAATTATAATCATCCTAAAAATGAAGAGTTTGGTGATATGTGTCTGCACCATTTGTTAGATCTATCTATTCTAATACTTAGAATCTTCATGATATATCCCAGCTCACCCAGCCCAGCTAGTCAAAGCATTGTAAGTTTGAGGAGGTCATAGGTTAAAAGTACATTAACTCTTGCAGTACATGTAAAATCAAGAGTGCTAATATTTTGGCTGACAGAAAATGTGAGGAGATTTGCAGTTCAAAAGCTCCTCACATTCCTTTGTCAGCCAAAGAAAAAAAAATTACAGTGTTTTTGTGTACAAAGGATTTGAAAATGTTAAGTCTCACAAACTAACATCATTAGTTTTGAACAACCAGGCCCTGATTGTCTAAAAAGTGTGTATAGTGAACATCTTTGACAGATCCCTAGTTATGAACAGGCTGATCTGAGTCTTTTCTGGACATCTATGGCACAAAACACAAGATACATATTCTCAGTATAAGAAAATCACAAGTCATTTTTAGTATAAACACATTAGGCTTGCATGTCAACATGGTTGAGGTTTTGTCTGGTTGTATTTTGTATTTGAAACAAGACCTGTCATAGGGACAGGATAGCTTGCCTGATAGCGCCTTGCCCATCAGATAAAAAACTTTAACGTAAAACTTGAACATTTTGCTAACGCCGCCGCTAACGCTAACGCCAGGGTTGTACAATAGCTCTTCCTGAACTTCGTTCAGGTGAGCTAAAAAGGAACCCTTCTGCATAAAACATCACTCAGTTGCAACTCTGAACACAAATTATTAGAGATATTTACCATGCTATAAATAGAAAGTGAACCTGCTGGATAGTTGCTTTCCAAGCATATAACAACTTTGGTCATGAAGCAAGAACACAGAATAATCACAAATACACAAAATCCTAGCACTTTTCAAATTTGCATGGAAGTTTTTTCACTTTGCATGAAGGAATATAAGCATGCATACTGCCCGTTAAGATTATCCTCCAAGGGATATGCGACTGACTCCCTTTTCAGGGAAGCCTGCTCTTACATGGGAGAATTCTTTCTCCAGGACAGCACTCTGACTGGAAATTAAAGTTTCCCTTTTACAAGGGTTGCTCATAATGTTAAGAATTTGTTTCGAGCAAATTCTTTCCTTTAAGAGCAGCCCCCTGAATGAAGGGAAAATAAACTGTCTTCTGCAAGAGTGGCCTCTCTCGGGAAAGGCGGGAAAACTTTTTAAAGCAGAGTGCTGTCTCTTTGAAGCACATCCATACACCTGAAATATTTCCCCTTCATAACAGCAGTAATTTGATTGCAGTAGCACTATCAGTCCATCAAAAAGTTTCTTTGTGTTATCTTCTTCCTCCCCTCCCCCCTCTGCCCCTGCCCCCACCACGTCCCCCACCTCTCCCACCACCACCACCACCATAACTGTCCTGGTAGCCTCTATCTTGGCTATATCCTTGATCATAACTCTGCTGATGGCCACCTCCTTGGCTGTACCCACCTCCACCTTGATATCCACCTCCTTGATATCCTCCCCCACCTCCCTGGTAGCCACCACCACCACCTCCATGGTAGCCACCACCTCCTCCCTGGTAGCCCCCACCTCCTCCTTGATATCCTCCACTGGCTCCTCCTGCTGTGTGGGGTCTGTCCCTCCCACCCCCACCATACCCTCCACCACCTTGATTCCAGTTACCACCCACATGACCGCCCCCACTGTCACCCCACCCTCCTTGAACTTTTCCACCTCCACCTTGACCCCCTCGACCTCCACCACGGCCTCCTCCTCGAGCACCTGAAAATGTGAAAATCATATTTATAGCAACAAAACCTGTTTCAGAGTATATATGACTATATACTGTCTCCTTCTGGTGAAACGCATGAAGAAACATTGGTAGTGCAGTCGATTTAAGCCCACCTTTTTCCAGCCATATGTATAAAGGGGAACTTTAATGTGCCCAGCACAGACTCAGATCAGCTAGAGCATCTGCCCAGTTTGATCAGACTCTTCATTAAGTGCTCAAAGGGTAGCTAAGGGTTTAAGCTACCTCCATGCGGACAGCGAAGACTCTGATCAGACTGGGCGGATGCCCAGGCTGATCTGAGTCTGCGCTGGGTGCACAACCACATTGTTGGTTTTGTCGTGTCACGGCTCATTTCTCTTTGCTTTCCTGGGTGATAACTACTTCCAAAAGGGGTCTTAACTTATAGGAAATAATTTGCTCCTGTAGGAGCCAATTCTTTTTTTGAGCTGACCCCAATTAAGTAGGAAGACAACAAGAGCTGTCGCCTGACAGCATAGCTCGCCTGAATAGGTGCTTGACCATCACACAGTCACTATGGTGGTGTGGACTGCTATGCATAAAACTTCAGGCAAGCATGTCCATAATGACAACACATTTATAAACAAAAGCTATCTCAGAAATGTCTTAAAATAAAATTAAAATAAGAAAAAAACTACATGAAATTTCAAAGTTCATGAGCTTGAGGTCAAAGAACTAAGGGGGTAGGGGGAGAAGTGGGGTAGGGGTGGGGGGAGGGGGAGGCTGGGATGTATCAAACCTTGAACCATTATCTAACATCAGTCCAAGTACATGTATAAGTATCAACTGAGTCCATTGTGGCACTGTGAAATTATGTCTTCATAAATATAAAACTTTAACCAAAATTCAAAGTCAATAACCTTGACTTCAAGGTCATCCAGTGGGGTAAGTATATAGTGTTTTGTAAAAACTCAAAAAAGTGTCTAACATCAGTTCAAGTGTAAACTAGGTCTCTGCCAAGCATTATGAATCAGTATGCAATTAGAAAACTTTAATAAAGACCGATTTCCTAAGTCCCTGACCTTGACGTCAAGGTCATTGAGCGGGGTTGGGGTAGTACTGTGTAAAACTTTGGACCAATATCTAACTACAGTGCAAATATAAAAAGAATTCATCTATGGGTTCATGAGATATGTGTCTTTAAAAAACTTTAACCAAAACATTGAAAAAATAAAAAGATAATTTTCTAAGTCCATGACCTTGACATCAAGGTCACTGAGGGGGGTGGGGGTAGTACCCTGGAAAACTTTGGACCAATATCTAACTACAGTACAAGTATCAAAGAAATCCATCCATGGGTTAAGGAGATATTGGGCTTTATAAAACTTTAACCAAAACATCCAGTTCAAAACACTCCCAATTTTCAAAGTCCATGACCTTGACATCAAGGTCATGGAGCGGGGTGGGGGTGGAACCCTGTTAAACTTTGGACCAATATCTAACTACAGTGCAAGTATCAAAAGAATCCATTCATGGGTTAAGGAGATATAGGTCTTTAAAAAACTTTAACCAAAACATCCAATCCGGACGCCGACGCGGACGCGGACGCTGACACGGACGCTGACGCCGACGCCAGGGTGACAACAATAGCCCTTCCTGAACTTTCGTTCAGGCGAGCTAAAAATGAGATTGGCACATGCTTCCCATTCACTTTAAGCACAGCTCTAGATGCTACAAGTTTAAATTCCACTAGTCATGGATTCTTCCCACTATATACCAGATTCCACAGTTTCCACTGTTATCCAACCATGGTCTCGATATGACTGAAATATTGTTGGATCATTGCTATTCATCCCAAGCATCCTTCGAATGAAGTTTAGTTTTCAGAGCTCTAAATAAGGTCCGTACTTGTCGATTTGTCTTGAATGACTTTTCTAACTTGTCAATAAAAACGTATGCTCTGAATTGTTCTGGGACAAAAACAAAGCAAAAACGGTAACATATTTCTATCATATGACGTCGCATCTGAGAGTGTAATAAAGCCATGCATTAAAAACGATAATGCACTAGTGGATTAAATATGCAAATTACCTCGTAACGTTATATGTTGACGTCATAAAAACGTCGCGTTTTCTAATGGCAAAATTGTGACGTTTTAAAGCAAAGTTTGCTAATAAAATGTAATTTTAGTACCATATGATAAATAGAATTTTGCATTCGTGCTCCTGTATTATTGAATTTATTTAACTCGTGGGGGAAAACCAATAAGATGCTCGACATAGCCTCGCATCTTATCTTTTTCCCCAACTCGTTTAATAAATTCAATAATATATGAGCACTCATGTAAGATCCTCTATTTAAGGTGAATGGCTATACCTCCATGTTTTTTTCCCCAGGTTTTCAATGTGAGATAACTTTTATGTGTATAATTTGTTTTCCTGTTAAAAAAAAACTCTAGTTAAAAGGAGTCAAGTCTCAGAGAAGAATTTGCTCCTAGGAGGGCAAATTCTCATCTTTGCTCCTAGGAGGGCAAATTCTCATCTTTAAGAGTTGCCTCCCTCAGGGAGGTGGCAACAGAAATGAAAACTTCAGCACTGCTTCGACAGAAATTGTATCCATTCATGTAAGCACTGGTAGCTCAGTGAGTTAAGAAGAACTGACCTGCTAAGCTAGCGGTCTGGGTTCACATCTCACTGGGCTACTCTTAAAGTAAAGAATTTGCTCTGAGCAAATTCTTTACTTTAAGAGTAGCCTCTGAATGAAGGTCTGGGTCAACATCTCACTGGAAGCAGAAATCTTTTCACCTAAAAATAGGGTTCCATTGTGCACAGACTTTCATAATCACTCTCCCATCATCCTAACATGACTGAAATATTGTTGAAAAGGATGTAAAATTGCAAGTAATTCATCCACCCCAACTATCTATTCACCACAGGGTATAATCGATTCCGCCAATTTTTGCTTCCTGCAGAGACATATCTGGCTTCCACTGAGACTCTTACTTCCTGCCGAGACTTCTGTACATGATAAATGGCTTCCTGCAGAGACTGTCCATGTGATTCTGCTTCCTGCCGAGGCTCTCGGCAGGAAGCAGAGTCATGCGGACAGTCTCCGCAGGAAGCCATTTCTCGAGTACAGTAGTCTCTGCAGGAAGCAAGAGTCTTGGTGGAAGCCAGATATGTCGTACATGCAGGAAGCAAGAGTCTTGGTGGAAGCCAGATATGTCGTACAGTCTCTGCAGGAAGCAAAAATTGGCGGAATCGATTATACCCTGTGTTCACTATAATCACTTACTTTGAGGCCTCTGTCCTTGTGGAGCATCTTGTCTCTTCATAAAGGATGGCATTTCTGGTGGAGGGGGCTCCAACTCCCAGGCACGACCCCCTCTATCCGGTACCTGAAATCATTCATATGAAACATGCGCAAGTTGTTCTTATACAAGAATTGTCTAAAGACAACAAACCACGCCTAACAGATGCTTGACTCTCACAGAAAGGCTCTCGTCAACATGTATATGATTGCCAAGTTTCATGACTGCCATCCATATAGGGAGTGAGAAATATGATAGATTCAGTGAAGCATAAAATATAGGTCGAATCCATTCATGGATAATGCAGGGCTCAGCCTAGAGGGTGATTAGAGAGAAATAGTCTCCTAAGCTGGCTGACTTCCCCCTATTTTGAGCTGAGGGAGAAGTGAAAATGTATAGAACATACGGAAATCCAAAATTTGGACCAAAACTTCTCCCTAAAGTGCAGAAAATGTTGCAAAACTTCTCCCTGTCTGAAAGCTCTAGGCTGAGCCCCGATAATGATGTTAAAATGTTCTCTATATATATGTGTTTGCCAAGTATAATGGCTCTAAGGCTAAAGCCTTAAAGGGACTGAGAAATTGTGGAAAACCAGGGCCCTGTTGTTCAAAGCATCGTTAGCCTAACAAGCTCGTTCAGAGGTCAACTCGTTAAGTATTTTATGACTTTATAGCCAAATATACTGAAATTTTTGTTCAAAATGTGTGAGAAGCTTTTGCAAAGCAAGGTAGTGCTGGAGAATCAGACTATTAAAGCAGGTGTGTCAAAAGAAAGTGGAAAGAGTAAAAAAACTATAAAAGGTTCATTATATGAATCAAATTCATTATATCAATCAGACTTACAACAGAGAATTAAATTATATAAGTATGAATTATAGGTTTGAGGAAATCACCCTTTCCACCGTATTCAGTAAATTTCAGGTAGCATCTCACTTTTAATTTGAGAGAAGCATGGCATAAAGTGTATGCCATTTTCCTCTTGAATCATAAGCGAGTTGATGCCATAGATCTGTTACCATAGCAACTATGGAATTACCAACTGTTGAGCTTAGTATCTTGGCAGAACTACATCTCAATGACATCACTTTGACATCAATATGAACTCTTAGTTGCTATGGTAACAGATCTATGACATTGTTAGTATAGGAGCATGGCATACAGTGTTTGCCATGCTCCACCAATACACAGTTCCGAGCCACACCCAGAATGTCACTGAAAATCACATGATATCGTATACCTGGCCAATGCAACGACAGCTTAGCACGTGACATAGTCTCACAAACAAATCGCACGTGGTCAATACTCAACACAAGTCCGTGATTTTACCTTACAGCTAATGAAGGGATGTACACCTGTTTAAAGAAAACAAACTAACACCACTTCTAATAAATTTACCCTGCTTTGCAAGAACATAACGCATCGGGAATGCATGATGCGCCAACTGCCATGTGTAGGCCATGAGGAGGCTGATTCTTCGCCGTAGATCGCCAACATTTATCAGACACTTGCATTTGTCATTTGTTTATCCGCCATTTTTATGTAAAGCTTGTGAGACATAGTAACAGTAACTAAGCAGGCGGAGCTTAGCGGCTATTCTCGGAACTGTGTATTTTTCAATTCATTTCAAACTGAAATTCTTTCAACAAAAACTTTCTCAAACAAATAATTATTCTCAAGTCATTTAATTCCATGTTTTACATAGAAAGCTGTATCTTTCCCATTGCACAGTGTAACAAAGAGGTGCCTAAACTTCTTGCACAGCTAAACCAGAAAAGTCAACAAAACTTTATGCCACTAACACCACTGCCAATGCTGAAAAAGCAATGCCGGAGCTGCGACACAACAAAACCAACAATGTAGCATGTGCCCCCAGTAAGACTCAGATCAGCCTGGGCAGCTGCCCAGTCTAATCAGAGTCTCCGCTGTGTGCTTACAGGGTAGCAAAGAATCTAAGCTAGCTGCATGCGAACAGCAGAGATGCCTAGGCTGATCTGAGTCTTAGCTGGGTGCACATGCCACTTTGTTGGTTTTGTCGTGTCACAGCACACCTATATCTCACATCTGCTAGTTGCAGGAGAGGCAAGAACCATATTATTCTGCATCATTTATGAAGAGGTTTACATCAATACCTTTGGAATTAGCACTTTGTTTATTGCACATTTCGTTGCTTCTCTAGCTGTACCACTACTGGTCTTCTGTAATCGTAATAAATCTGGAAAAGATATACCATATTAATCCTACTGAAGGCCCCAGGAGCCTTGTACTTTAAGAAAGGGAGATGTAATTTAGAGCCTATATTGTAGTTTATCGTGCATCTGCTGAAAAATTCACCTGATAACAGGGGTATGATAACATGATGTAATATCATGTCACTTTAGAACTGTGCTTGCACAAATGTTATCAGGCGACCCTTAAGAAGCGATCTCTGAAGACGATTGGCTACATACTGACGTTGGCCGTGATAACAATATTTGATTGGTTAAATGACGTCACCGCAACGTCAACAAGTTCGGACAAAACTGCATTTGCTTTTCATTTGTTTGACTCTTTTACGGCGTAAAATTTCTAACGATGCATGATAAATAGAAAACCATAATAGTGTCTTTTGATATCAAGTTTATCAGGATCGACCAGAAACACGTCGGACTGGCTCGGCAAGCCTTGCCATTCCTATGCTGTTTCTAGTCTCGCCTGATAAACTTGATATCAAAAGACACTAACATGGTATTCTCTATATATCAGCCACTGACAAACTACTTGCAATAAAAAGTATTAAGGTGAACAGATATACTTTCTGATGAAAATACTACTTTTTTTTTTTAGCCTCCTTCTTCAAAAGGGTTATACTCTTAAAGGAATGAATTTGCTCCTCAAGGAGGAGTCGAGAACATTTCAAGAGCTGTGTCCTCCAGAAAGGCAAACATGAATTCTTGTTGTTCCCTTTTGTAAAACTGATGGACAACATGGAGATCAGCAAGTCAATACAATATTATTTCTGATAAACGAGGTAGGGCAAGGCATTTTTTAGGATTGATACAGTAAAACAAAATGAAATTTTCTCAGTGCACTAAGTCAATGGCATTTGACCATTTTAAGATAATTTCCATAAATTTTCCATAAATTATATGAGCCTTGACATGACAACACCAAGTAAGTGGAATGTGTGCCCAACAAAGACTCAGATTAACCTGGGGATCCACCCAGTCTGGTCAGAGTCTTTGCTATGCATTTAAAGGATAACTAAGGGTCTAAGCTACCTCCATGCAGACAGCAAATACTCTGATCAGACAGGGCAAATGCCCAGGCTAATCTGAGACTTCGCCGGGCGCATATGCCACTTTGTTGGTTTTGTCATGTTGCGGCTCATATTTTGATACCCTCTTTAGAACTGTCTTATCGACAAATTGACACCTTATCTAGGACTGTTGTTAACTGAGAAATTTTGCAGGGCCCACTTGTTCAAAGCATCGTTAGCCTAACAAGCTCGTTAAGAGGTCAACTCATTAAGTGTTTAATGACTTTATAACCAAATGCACTGATATTTTTTGTTGAAAAAATGTGAGAAGCTGCTCACATTTTATCAACAAAAAACATTGGAAAAATGTGAGAGTGCAAAAGCTTCTCACTTTTGCAGTGCAAAAGCTTCTCACATTCTATCAACAAAAATATTGGCGTATTTGAGATATTAATGTTTGAAATTTTATCGAAACTGGGCACAGATGATTAAATTTTAACAAAACGTGCTGAAGGAAATATTTGCAAACTTCTCTTTATAGTTGTTTGGAATGATCAAAGCCATAAGCATTCTGCAACTGTTTTGCTATCATGAAACTTTTAAGTTTAATGAAATTAAAATTACTTCTAAGCTATTACAAAAGTCACATATACTTATAATATACTGACCATCTCTTGCCGCCAATATCTCAGGAACACCAACTTGTTCCGTCTGCTGTAAGGATCTTCTCACTGGCTGATAAACTTCTGCTATTTTGTTCTCATTTTGCTAGCAAGAAATAAGACAGCATTTCTCATTATCTTACTGTTTGAAATTGGTGATACACATAGCTATTACAGTGAATGGGCACACTTTCAGGGGCAGTAATTATGCCCTCTTCATTTTTGCCTCCCTTCTCAATGGCAGTCAACTCTAAAAGCAAAGAATTTGTTCCCCATGAGCAACACTCTTCTTTAAATATACAGTCCAACCTGTCAAAATGTGCTTGCTTAAGACAGATGCTTGCTAAATACAGGTTTATTTCAATGTATTTGCCTTTTTGGGGAAATGAATACATGCTTGCTGAATACAGGCAGCTTACTTTAATCGTAAAGGTGGCCACTAAGGCAAACAGGGCCCGGTTGTTCAAAACTAACGACGTCGTTAGTTAACGTTTCGTTAAAATTTTAAACGTTAATATCTCAAACACACCAATATTTTTTGTTGAAAAAATTCTTCCATTTTTTCAACAAAAAATACCAGCGTATTTGGTTACAAAGTTGCGAAACACTTAACGAGTTAACCTCTTAACGAGCTCGTTAGGCTAACAATGCTTTGAACAACTGGGCCCAGAAAATGAGAAAAGAGAAGACTGGTCACTTTGCACAGCTATACAGACTGACTCGACAGAGCTCTAGATAAGAGGGAGTATTTGGTGATAATGAGGGATAATTTTGGTTAATTCTGCATAAAAACATATGTTGTGACCCCTCATCTGAACCGTCTCGACGAGACGGTTCAGATGAGTGGTCACAACATATGGTTTCAATGAGAAATAAGAAAAATTATCCCTAATTATCATCAAATACTCCCTCTTATCTAGAGCTCTGGACTCGAGTATTCTACAGTATGCATATAGCTTAAGGTCCTTTTTCATGCAACACTTATCATTAAAAGATGTTGGAAAAGCTGCAGGGACATCAAATGTCAAACTGTTTAGTCAGGGTATGAGCTGTCTGCCTATCTAACAGTACTGTTCCTCAATTGTACAACCTGTTTGCTATTCTGGATAACAAAGCCCTTTCAAAATGGAGTCTGGAAAAGAATCCATTCACCTTTTGTTATGATGATAATCCCATATTTACTGTAGGTGGACAGAAGTATTCTTCACAAAGTGACGTTGCCATTTAAATTAATGTATTTACACAAATTTTGTAAAAATTATTATCGCAAAACTACGACAGCAATCACCACACGCTTTTCACCATGTATATGCAAAATGATTTACACAATAAACAAGCATAACAAGAAATTCGATTCTTTTGCTATTTTCTTGTACCAACAGTTTTAAATGAAAGGAAAGCAAAAACTTCCATTTTTCCATGACGTTAACATTAACGTTAATGGGGATCAAGATTTACAACGTTTACGTTCATTTCAATCACATGAAACTCCTACACTTAACAAAGAATAATCTTAATATTTCATTTTATATTTCTTTTTTCAATTCGCTTTTTATCCCTGTAAATTTCATTACATTGTCTTTAAAAACTTTACGACAGTATTCTTTTTAAAAATTATGGAAATGCATTAATTTCAAACGGCGACGTCACTTTGTGACGAATACTTTTGTCCACCTACTGTAGAAGATGAGTATTCTGTATTTTTAAAATGATGGAAAAGTAGATGCAAAATGAAAGAATTCCAAAAATGAAATTCATCTGGGCCCAGTTGTTCATAGCATCGTTAGCCTAACGAGCTCGTTAAGAGGTCAACTCGTTATGTGTTTTACAACTTCATTACCAAAAATACTGATATTTTTTGTTGAAAAAATGTGAGAAACTTTTGCAGTGCAAAAGCTCCTCATATTTTTTCAACAAAAAATATTGCTGTATTTGAGATATTACGGTTTGAAATTTTATCCTCTCGTTAACTAACAATGTCGTTAGTTTTGAACAACCGGGCCCTGATTTGTACCTTAGCTTTATCAGACCACATAAAGGACTGAATTGTAACATCTAATCTTTTCAACAGCAATTCTCTTCTAGTTTTATATTCTTCTGTTAATGCCATGTTTATATCATGTATCTGTTCCCACTGTTTGTCTGAAAGTCTGACTTTGAGAAGTGACTTGCCAACTAAATCAGGATTCTGGCTTATCAGTTCTTTAATCTGAAAAATGAACCAGACAAGTATACTTTCATACAAGTCCTACTTATATGTATGTGTTGATGAAAATAAATTAGGGAAGCAAAGTGAGTAGTTCTGAGTCAAAGACGCAACCAGATATATTTTTGGTGTAATGAAGCTTTTGATCATTTTATGACAGCTGAATCATGAACTTCATGATCCTCTTTCAGTGAGTCCTAGAATTCACAAAAAAGTAACTTACACTCTAAAACTGATGCTGAGATCAAGCAGTGATTCGACATTTAACTGTACAAAAAAACAATATGTTCTCAAATATTACTGGTAGTCAAAAAATACTAACACTATTAAGAGATTTACTGATCACCTGTCAGAAAATTTGAATGCTTTTAATACATCCCTCCAATTCCATAATATGTGTCAATTTTATAACAAGCCTACATGTTCATTTCAAATGACATGGTACTATCCATTAAAATGCATGGGAACTCCTTCATGTTTTGTCCAACAGTTTTACTACAGAGACAACTTTAATATCAAAATGTTTGCTTACTTTTTTTTTATTCCAGTAAGGCTACTCTTAAAGATAAGAAAATCTTCTTTCTTCTACTCAATAGAGAGAACATATGTATCTATCATGGGTGTGAGGTGTGAATAGAAAAATCCGTCACTTAGGATCACTGTTCGGCATCACTCGGCTTGCCGAGTGATGCCCAACAGTGATCCTAAGTGAAGGATTTCGAACAGTGATCCTAAGTGACGGATTTTTCTATCCACGCCTCACACCCATGATAGTCTATCCACACCTCACACCCATGATAGGTACTTTTTCTTGCACGCCACGTTTTGTTTTTAATTCAGAACTTGTTAAAATGCGTAATTCTAGTGCTTGAGAGGTTTCAATTTCATTTTGAAAGAAGGCGCTGCTTTCAACGACCGCCATTTAGCTCTTTACGTCAATGACTGGCATGCATAAACTGACGTCATTTGTACCGTCTTCGTGACATCATCATCTAAAATGCCAACGTCACTTGACTACGCAGGTACGTGAGCTCCAATACAACCAATGCATTGAATGCTCTTGATTTTTATTCGGTCCTAGGTAAGAACACCTGGGTAAGATAAGATTTTCTATCCCAGGTGAAAAGAATGGCATTTTCTATCGGGTGTGCAAGAATATTCTTTCCTGTAAGAGAAGTACCCTATGAGCAGGGATGCGAAATTTCCATGTCAGTCTCCCTTAATGGTGTATCCATACAACCTAAGATGAATCAGCAAACATTCTGGGAAGCAATTCTGTCATTTTTATTTTTGCCTCACTTCGCCATGGGGGTCTACTCTTAAAGGGAAGAATTTGCTCCTCTAGGAGCAAGGAAAGAATTTTCTCTTCTACGAGCAAATTCTTTCCTTTAACAGCAGACCCCCTTTTGGGAAGGGCTTTGTCCTCAAGGGAAGCAAACAGGACGTCACAAGTTATTCCCCCTAAGTAAAATTGACAGTAAAATATGAAGGTATAACCATACACCTTAAAGATCTGCCTGTTATTCCACTCACCTTAGCTTCAACTTTACTGAATAACTGGAAGCCATTAATATTAGCCGGTGGCTTAGGGAACCCAAGTGCTATCAACATCAATTTCATATGCTTAGCTGTGTCACTCTCAAACTGGAAAACGAATAACATGTGTACTGTAAAAATTCTAAGTATTGGCACAGCTAGGTCAGAGTAACTGAGCAAACAGTGCAGACCCAGACCAGACTGGAGCAGTCTAATCAGGGCCTGTTTATCATTCCATCTGCATGTTTTGGATGCATTTTAACACCAAACTGTTCCATTTGTGGACATCACATTTTCTTTTACTGTAATCTTCTGTTGCTACATAAAAGCCTTCACCCTACGTTAATGATAATTATACATGTATTTCAAACCAAGAAAAGTAATTTTAAACATTTCATTTAATCGGAAAAGCATATCTCCTGTATACAAATTTAAGGGTTGTCACTCATCCACCACTTCTCAATTCCCTAACTTTTCCCTGTTGATTCCTGATTTTCCATATCCTTTTGCAGATCCAAAACCTTTATAGTACACTCTTGACTTTAACAGTGCTATCACTACCATGGTACCCCTCCCCCCCCACCCCACCCCCCCCTTGCAGATCCAAAACCTTAGTACACTCTTGACTTTAACAGTGCTATCACTACCATGATACCACTTGAAAACCGGAGCCTACTCTTGCCCCCCCCCCCCCCCCCCCCCAGGGACCAAATTATTTCCTAAAGCCCTCAATGGGGAGGGAAATAAATTTTCTGTGCATAGGTTATCAATTTTCTGAAGACATGCATTGCCATTAATCTTCCAATTCTCCAGCTTGGTCCTGTTCTTTTTTTAAGAAAAAAAATAAATATATTTTCCAGGTATTTTTTCTGACTGTGGCAACCATGTGCAATCATAGTTTCTAACTTCTAATAGTAACAGCTTTCTAACTTCTAGTAGTAACAGCTTCATGAGTGAGCACTCTAGTCATTATTTCTTTTTTAAGCTTTTCCAAGTCATACTTGTGTAGTGAGGCCCAGAGTGTCTGGATACAAAACCATAATAGACACTAAAGCTTGATTTTTGTTCAGTTTTTTGTGCACACATATGGTTTTGCCCATTTCATAAGGCAGACCCATCGCCAACTACATTGTATAAGTAACACTGCAACCAGCACAGTGATGCTACTTTTTCTAGCTCAGGGCACACTGGGCCAGATTTCCTGGATGGCTGGTTGGTTGTTTTGGGTTTAACGGCTCTTTGAGACAGTACTACAGTCTATATCAAGCCGTCTCCCAGACACAGGGAGAAAGAAGAGAGATATGATAGGGCAGGAAAAAATGTCCAAAACAAAGCCTATCTGCAGCTACTGCGAGCACAGTAGGCCCCTGCCTTACTATTATCCAAATTAGTAAGACCTCCCCACCACACCGTCACTGAAAGTTACCCAGCACCATTGTCTGACCACAACCACCCCCTGATTTCCTGGACTACTGGATCAAAGAAATTCACTGGACATGTGCTGCCCACCAGAGACAAAACCCTGACCCTGTGTGACAGATTAATATTCAATCAATTAGGGCAGGTGCCCAAATTTGATAAAACATCAAAGTTCAATGCCTTATATGAGCCAACAAAGTGGCATAAGCAGCCAGGGAAAACTCAGATCAGCCGGGACATCTGCCCAGTCTGATCAGAGTCTTCCATGTCAGCATGGAGGTAGCGTAGACTCTTAGCTACTTTTTAAGAGTGCTGCAAAGACTCTGATAAGCCTGGCGGATGCCCCAGGCTGATTTAAGGCTTTGCTGGGCGCACAAGCCACTTTATTGGTTTCGTCATGTGGCAGCTCATACTTTACCTGATCTGTAGTTTCTGTTGGTGTGGAGCTTGTAGTTGTTTTAAGAAGTGCTGGATTCTTTGACGCTACCATTCTTACCGCCTGGAGTTCCGTGATCAGGAAATCTGTAGGTAAAGAGTTGTCATTAAATACTGGGACACTGCAACATGTGCAAGGTGAATAAGTGCACTTTTATGGGAAGCGACTCTGTCATATTCATTTTTGTCTCTCTTCTCAATGGGGTCAACTCTTAAGGGAAAGAAAGCATCCCATAGGAGCAAGTCATGGATGGGATGGATGGTCTACTGATTGCCTTGTTAAAATTAAGAAGTTACAGTATGCTTTTCTCTGGCTTTCATAACCAGATATTGTCAGGGTCACTGATGAGGCTTGAGTAGCCGACACTTAGAAGTATGGCCCACGTTCCTTCTTTTAAAAGTGTTCCCTGATCTTGTAGGACCTTTTAAGATTTGATTTTATACCCTTTTCAACAGTATTCAGTCATAACAGGACCATAGGAGAGTGATAATGAATGGCTGTGTGTTTACCATTGAAAAGATTTTCACCTCCAGCAGAAATCTAACTAGGGACCGCCAATTCAGCTGGCCAAGGCATAACCCACAGAGCTACTGGGGTCAATGGTGATTGGTGAGACTAGTCATTTGAATATGTATTCCTTATTATGGGATATGCCAGTTACTGTGCCCAAAATCAACTGAAATTATAGCGAAAATGTCATATGCATATAGTTTTGAATTTCTCACTCTGGCCTGTGTTCTATGGTACAATAACCTCTGAGACAGCCTTAAACATTGTATTATCTACCTAGAAGTTGTAACCCTCTTTCCTTGGTTGCCAGTCTCTGTGTTATTGGGCCTTCTGACAAATCTGTGTGTGGACAACCTGTAACAGAAACGAACGGTAGTAAGAGGAGTTAATGTGGTTCAGTTCAAGTTTCAGATACATACCAATAAAATATAGGGGAGAGTCGGGTAACTTCGGACAGCGGGTAAATTCGGACACTGACATTGTTTCCTTTATATGTCAGTTGTTTGGAACTAAAACAAAAATTAACTGGCCAAACAGAGAAAATCCTGATAAGACGGCTCATTATGAGCCGTCTATAATGAGCCGTCTCATCTGGATTTTCACTGTTTGCAATTGTATGTCCGAGTTTACCCGCCTGTCCGAAGTTACCCGACTCTCCCCTAGGCAACTCAGTAAGTACCACCGATTACCATCAAACCTTATTCTGATACTGCCACATTTGTTTATGGTGAATGGGTACACCACCATGTTTTTTCCACCATTTTTACAAAGAAGGACAACTTATGTACATTCCTGTTTGCATCTCTGGGCAAAACCTTTTCCAGATGAGTCTACTCTAAAAGGGAAGAATTTGCTCCTAGAAGAGAAAATTCTTCCTTTAACCCTATTTCAATCAGAACAGCCAAAACTCCATAGAGTTCTGAGTGCAATAGGGTTAAAAAGCTGACCCCGAAAGAGAAAGTAAGCAAAAGAAAAAAATGGCAGAATTGCTTGCCCTGTAAGTGTACTCATTCACCTTAATATTGGTGAAACACTGATAAACACTGTATTCTGTTAAAGCTGATTTTAACACTGGTAAGTAACCAAGTTGGTGATGTAATCTGCTGTTGCAAACTTTAAGGTTGGCGATGGCACCATTTTGACATTTGATGACACTGGCCTTACGTTATAATAAATGTCATATCTTACGTTATAATTATGTAACATCATACACATGCTTGCTTTAGTCATCTCATGAAAATATGGGCTTCAATCTGAATTCAATTTCAGAGAAATTTCAATATTGCAGATTCATCAAGACTAAAGAAGAAAACCCTATTTGGAACAAGTAGCCCAAAGGGCAACAATTGCTCACCTGAGAGACATTGTAAACCTATAGGGATATTTAAGATGCTCAAGGGAAGCTAACTCCACAGTCAGTGGTCCAATCAGGCTGAAAATTAAACTCATCCAAAACATTATGTATGCCCTCATTCAATATATGCAAGTTTAAAAAGTATCCGATCAAGAGCACAATAGACAGAGCTGTCAAGGGCAGCTAACTTTGTAGTGGTTGGCCTGATCTGGCCAAAATTTGAACTTGTTTAAGATATTATGCATTTCCTCATTATCTGCAAGTTTGAAGAGGATCGGATCAGTAGAAACCAAGAAAAAGTGGCAACTTTGATTTTTTGGATGCTCAGGGCAGGTACTCCATAGTCAGTGGTGGGATCTAGCCGAAATGCTAACTTATCCAAGCTTTTATGCATATCCTCATTACCTGCAAGTATGAAGAGGATCCGATTAAAAAAAGAAAATGTGATGACGTTGTTTTCTCCATTATAACACTATGGGATTTTTTTCAAATGCTCAAGGGCAGCTAACTCCGTAGTCTGTGCTTGAATCCGGCCAAATTTCGAACTCATCCAAGCTCTTATGTATGTCATCATTACCTGCAAGTATGATAAGGATCTAATCAAAAACCTTGATTGCAGCACCCTGAAAGTCAAACTTGCTCGAGATACTGTCATGCCCTACATTTGTGTGAATTTATTTTAGAATCTGTTGAGAAATGTAGGTGCTAGAGCGATGACAAAGTTTTTCTAAAAATAGCCACACTGACCTTGACCTTGGGCACAGCATCCTGAAAGTCGAACTTGCTTGAGATATTGTCATACCCTACATTTGTGTCAAGTTATTTCAAAATCCATGGAGAAATGAAGGTGCTAGGGCGATGACAAAGTTTTTCTAAAAATAGCCACAGTGACCTTGACCTTGGGTGCAGCATCCTGAAAGTCAAACTTGCTCAAGATATTGTCATGCCCTACATTTGTGTGAAGTTATTTTAAAATCCGTTGAGAAATGTTGGTGCTACAGCGCTTACCAAGTTTTTCTAAAAATAGCCACATTGACCTTGACCTTGGGCGCAGCATCCTGAAAGTCGAACTTGCTTGAGATATTGTCATGCCCTACATTTGTGTGAAGTTATTTTAAAATCTGCTGAGAAATGTAGGTGCTAGAGCGCTGACAAAGTTTTTCTAAAAATAGTCACAATGACCTTGACCTTGGGCGCAGCACCCTGAAAGTCAAACTTGCTTGAGATATTGTCATGCCCTACATTTGTGTGAAGTTATTTTAAAATCTGCTGAGAAATGTAGGTGCTAGAGCGCTGACAAAGTTTTTCTAAAAATAGCCACAGTGACCTTGACCTTGGGGGCAGCATCCTGAAAGTCCAACTTGCTCGAGATATTGTCATGCCCTACATTTGTGTGCAGTTATTTTAAAATCTGCTGAGAAATGTAGATGCTAGAGAGCTGACAATGTTTTTCTAAAAATAGCCACAGTGACCTTGACCTTGGGCGCAGCACCCTGAAAGTCGAACTTGCTCGAGATATTGTCATGCCCTACATTTGTGTGAAGTTATTTTAAAATCCGTTGAGAAATGTAGGCAATAGAGTGATGACAAAGTTTTTCTAAAAATATGTGATGATGTTGTTTTCTCCAGTATAACACTATGGGATTTTTTTCAAACGCTCAAGGGCAGCTAACTCCCTAGTCTGTGCTTGAATCCGGCCAAATTTCGAACTCATCCAAGCTCTTATGTATGTCATCATTACCTGCAAGTATGATAATGATCTAAGCAAAAACAGTTGAGAAAACGTGATGACGCCATTTTCCCCATTATAACCCTATGGGATTTTTTTCAAACGCTCAAGGGCAGCTAACTCCGTAGTCTGTGCTCGAATCCGGCCAAATTTCGAACTCATCCAAGCTCTTGTATATGTCATCATTACCTGCAAGTTTGATAAGGATCTAATCAAAAACAGTCGAGAAAATGTGATGACGCCATTTTCCCCATTATAACCCTATGGGGGCTATCTGTTGCCATGGAAACCAGAGTTCTGAGCTGATCGGCACCAAAACCTAATGCAGCCTTTCCCCCACCCAAATGATGCTTCAGATAAAATTTGATTGCGATCGGCCCACTGGTCTCTGAGATATTAATGTTTGAAATTGTTGACGCACCCACGCACCCACGGACGGACGGACGACGGCTCGACTCCCATCCTATAAGCTCACCTCTGAGCCTTCGGCTCAGGTGAGCTAAAAAGCCAGTGACCTTGACCTTGGGCGCAGCACCCTGAAAGTCGAACTTGCTCGAGATATTGTCTTACCCTACATTTGTGTGAAGCTATTTCAAAATCCATGGAGAAATGTAGGTGCTAGAGCCATGACAAAGTTTTTCTAAAAATAGCCACAGTGACCTTGACCTTGGGCGCAGCACCCTGAAAGTCAAACCTGCTCGAGATATGGTCATGCCCTACATTTGTGTGAAGTTATTACAAAATCCATTGAGAAATGTAGGCCTTAGAGCGATGACAAAGTTTTTCTAAAAATAGCCACAGTGACCTTGACCTTGGGCGCAGCACCCTGAAAGTCAAACTTGCTCGAGATATTGTCATGCCCTACATTTGTGTGAAGTTATTTCAAAATCCATTGAGAAATGTAGGCGCTAGAGCGATGACAAAGATTTTCTAAAAATAGCCAAAGTGACCTTGACCTTGGGCACAGCACCCTGAAAGTCAAACTTGCTCGAGATATTGTCATGCCCTACATTTGTGTGAAGTTATTTTAAAATCCATTGAGAAATGTAGGTGCTAGAGCGCTGACAAAGTTTTTTCTAAAATTAGCCACAGTGACCTTGACCTTGGGCGCAGCATCCTGAAAGTCGAACTTGCTCGAGATATTGTCACGCCCTACATTTGTGTGAAGTTATTTTAAAATCCGTTGAGAAATGTAGGCAATAGAGCGATGACAAAGTTTTTCTAAAAATATGTGATGTCGTTGTTTTCTCCA
The DNA here is from genome assembly GCA_963989385.1 of Ctena decussata. Lineage (NCBI taxonomy): Eukaryota > Metazoa > Mollusca > Bivalvia > Lucinida > Lucinidae > Ctena > Ctena decussata. The sequence continues at coordinate 74,658,416 of OZ022499.1, read as the reverse complement.
TTATAACACTATGGGATTTTTTCAAACGCTCAAGGGCAGCCAACTCCGTAGTCTGTGCTCGAATCCGGCCAAATTTGGAACTCATCCAAGCTCTTATGTATGTCATCATTACCTGCAAGTATGATAAGGATCTAAGCAAAAACAGTTGAGAAAAGGTGATGACGCCATTTTCCCCATTATAACCCTATGGGATTTTTTTCAAACGCTCAAGGGCAGCTAACTCCGTAGTCTGTGCTCGAATCCGACCAAATTTCGAACTCATCCAAGCTCTTGTGTATGTCATCATTACCTGCAAGTATGATAAGGATCTAATCAAAAACAGTTGAGAAAACGTGATGACGCCGTTTTCCCCATTATAACCCTATGGGGGCTATCTGTTGCCATGGAAACCAGAGTTCTGAGCTAATCGGCACCAAAACCTAATGCAGCCTTTCCCCCACCCAAATGATGCTTCAGATAAAATTTGATTGCGATCGGCCCACTGGTCTCTGAGATATTTATGTTTGAAAGTGTTGACGCACCCACGCACCCACCCACGCACCCACGGACGACGGCTCGACTCCCAACCTATAAGCTCACCTCTGAGCCTTCGGCTCAGGTGGGCTAAACAAGTAGCCCAAAGGGCAACAATTGCTCACCTGAGAGACATTGTAAACCTATAGGGATATTTAAGATGCTCAAGGGCAGCTAACTCCACAGTCAGTGGTCCAATCAGGCTGGAAATTAAACTCATCCAAAACATTATGTATGCCCTCATTTAATATATGCAAGTTTAAAAAGTATCCGATCAAGAGCACAATAGACAGAGCTGTCAAGGGCAGCTAACTTCATAGTGGTTGGCCTGATCTGGCCAAAATTTGAACTTGTTTAAGATATTATGCATTTCCTCATTACCTGCAAGTTTGAAAAGGATCGGATCAGGAGAAACCAAGAAAAAGTGGCGACATTGATTTTTTGGATGCTCAGGGCAGGTACTCCATAGTCAGTGGTGGGATCTAGCCAAAATGCTAACTAATCCAAGTTTTTATGCATATCCTCATGACCTGCAAGTATGAAGAGGATCCGATGAAAAATGAAAATGTGATGACGTTGTTTTCTCCATTATAAGACTATGGGATTTTTTTCAAACGCTCAAAGGCAGCTAACTCCGTAGTCTGTGCTCGAATCCGGCCAAATTTCAAACTCATCCAAGCTCTTATGTATGTCATCATTACCTGCAAGTATGATAAGGATCTAATCAAAATACTTGATTGCAGCACCCTAAAAGTCAAACTTGCTCGAGATATTGTCATCCCCTACATTTGTGTGAATTTATTTTAAAATCCGTTGAGAAATGTAGGTGCTAGAGCCATGACAAAGTTTTTCTAAAAATAGCCACAGTGACCTTGACCTTGGGCACAGCACCCTGAAAGTCAAACTTGCTCGAGATATTGTCATGCCCTACATTTGTGTGAATTTATTTTAAAATCCATTGAGAAATGTAGGTGCTAGAGCGCTGACAAAGTTTTTCTAAAAAAGCCACAGTGACCTTGACCTTGGGCGCAGCACCCTGGTAGTCAAACTTGTTTGAGATATTGTCATGCCCTACATTTGTGTGAAGTTGATTTAAAATCCGTTGAGAAATGTAGGCGCTAGAGTGATGACAAAAGTTTTTACTAAAAATAGCAACAGTGACCTTGACCTTGGGTGCAGCACCCTGAAAGTCGAACTTGCTCGAGATATTGTCATGCCCTACATTTGTGTGCATTTATTTTAAAATCTGCTGAGAAATGTAGGTGCTACAGCGCTGACAAAGTTTTTCTAAATATAGCCACAGTGACCTTGACCTTGGGCGCAGCATCCTGAAAGTCGAACTTGCTTGAGATATTGTCATGCCCTACATTTGTGTGAAGTTATTTTAAAATCTGTTCAGAAATGTAGGTGCTAGAGCGCTGACAAAGTTTTTCTAAAAATAGCCACAGTGACCTTGACCTTGGGCGCAGCACCCTGAAAGTCAATTTTGTTGGAGATATTGTCATGCCCTACATTTGTGTGAATTTGATTTAAAATCGGTTGAGAAATGTAGGCACTAGAGTGATGACAAAGTTTTTCTAAAAATAGCCACAGTGACCTTGACCTTGGGTGCAGCATCCTGAAAGTCGAACTTGCCCGAGATATTGTCATGCCCTACATTTGTGTGAAGTTATTTTAAAATCCATGGAGAAATGTAGGTGCTAGAGCGATGACAAAGATTTTCTAAAAATAGCCACAGTGACCTTGACCTTGGGCGCAACACCCTGAAAGTCGAACTTGCTCGAGATATTGTCATGCCCTACATTTGTGTGAAGTTATTTTAAAATCCATTGAGAAATGTAGGTGCTACAGCGCTGACAAAGTTTTTCTAAAAATAGCCACAGTGACCTTGACCTTGGGCGCAGCATCCTGAAAGTCGAACTTGCTCGAGATATTGTCATGCCCTACATTTGTGTGAAGTTATTTTAAAATCCGTTGAGAAATGTAGGCAATAGAGCGATGACAAAGTTTTTCTAAAAATATGTGATGACAATGTTTTCTCCATTATAACCCTATGGGATTTTTTTCAAACGCTCAAGGGCAGCTAACTCCGTAGTCTGTGCTCGAATCCGGCCAAATTTCGAACTCATCCAAGCTCTTATGTATGTCATCATTACCTGCAAGTATGATAAGGATCTAAGCAAAAACAGTTGAGAAAACGTGATGACGCCATTTTCCCCATTATAACCCTATGGGATTTTTTTCAAACGCTCAAGGGCAGCTAACTCCGTAGTTTGTGCTCGAATCCGGCCAAATTTCGAACTCATCCAAGCTCTTGTGTATGTCACCATTCCCTGCAAGTATGATAAGGATCTAATCAAAAACAGTCGAGAAAATGTGATGACGCCGTTTTCCCCATTATAACCCTATGGGGGCTATCTGTTGCCATGGAAACCAGAGTTCTGAGCTGATCTGCACCAAAACCTAATGCAGCCTTTCCCCCACCCAAATGATGCTTCAGATAAAATTTGATTGCAGTCAGCCCACTGGTTTCTGAGATATTAATGTTTGACAGTGTTGACGCACCCACGCACGCACGCACGCACGCACGGACGACGGCTCGACTCCCATCCTATAAGCTCACCTCTGAGCCTTCGGCTCAGGTGAGCTAAAAAAAGCAGTGTATGAATACAAAGTCAACAGGATCTTGTCTATGTTTAAACTCATGTCTGCATATGCTGTTGTTTGGAAACTGCACTGAGAATAGGCTGTTGGAGTTATTAAAGTTTACACTTATATTTCAAATTGACTCAGCCTCTGAAAGGCTGTCTCAAATTATGGAAGATAATTCAGAGCTCTAGATAAGTGGGGGTATCTGGTATCGATGAGACTGTTCAGATGAGGGGTCACAACATATGGTTTCAATGAAAACGAAGAAATATTATCCGTCAATTATCATCAAATACATGTACTCCCTCTTATCTAGAAGTCTGAATTATCATCAAAGCACTCTCTGTATGTAAATGATTTATAAATGTACTACAGACTCAATTAAGTTACCATATTCTCTGAGAAAACCGCTCAATTCCATCAGAAAATTTGAGGCATCATCAGGACCTGGAAAAGTGAGAGCTAGACTTAACAAAGTAAAAGTAAGATTTTGAAATACAAGCAAATTGTCTGGTACTATCATATTGCTCTAAACATACTATCCTAAGGCTTTTGTTTCCCTCAGTCTACTTACTATAATTAACACTATCTTTCTGTATTTTGAAATTCCTGATACCCAAATACACCTACTATACTATAACTTGTTTAATATTAGCATGTGTTTTATTGTCACTAATCTTCTCAAAGTTGGCTTGCAAATTCAAGAACCTCACCAATATTTGTAAAACAAAGGCCTAAGAAGAAAATTTCGATTGACACTTACTTGGTTGTGAATTCAAGGACTCGCCAATAATTCCAAAAACTAAAATAAAATCATGAATTAAAGAACACATAAAATAAAAGTGACTCGCAGTATGAATTGTATCTTTGGCGAACACAAGTGTTTGTAACAAAACTTTTCATCTTTGAATTTTGACAAATCTATTAGTAACATTAGAAATATTTAAAAAACTTTTTACAAACACAACAGATGCAGATCAGGAGCAGACTGAGCTGAGTCTACACTCAGTCTGTTTGTCTGGCACACTCACTTCCGGAATATCTTTAGTAAACAGGCAGAGCTCCAGATAACATGGTTTTGTGGATAATTCAGCAACAATTTCTGTTTATTCTCAAAAAGAAACATATATTGTGGTCCTTTGTTTGAACGGCCTCAGTGAGACGGTTCTAACGGAGAACCACAACATATGCTTTGTAGACAATAATTTGTCTCAAAATTATCCAAAAAACTCACGATATCTGGAGCTCTGAAAAGGATTATCTCCCAATCCTGGTACCAACCTGTGATTGGATTAACATTTTCTTGTAAACCAGAGAAATTCTGAAGCTCTGTGGAAAGCCATGAAACAAGGTTAGTATATTCCACAGACCTTGCTCCCTCTTGTAAGGCATTGTTTAATGCACCTTCGTCCAGGAGTGGCCCTGTATAGCTGCAAAGAAATAAAAAATGAAACAAATGAGCCACGACACGAGAAAACAAAGTGGCATGTGCACCCAGTGAAGACTGAGATCAGCCTGGGCATCCGCCCAGTCTGATCAGAGGCTTCACTGTGCCCTTAAAGGGTAGCTAAGGGTCTAAGTTTCCTCTATGCCATCAGCAAAGACACTGATCAGACAGGGTGGATGCGCAGGCTGATCTGAGACTTTGTGTGGCGCACATGCTACTTTGTTGGTTTTGTTGTGTCACAGCTCAAAAAATCCTCAGTCTGAGATCCAGATAAGAAGTCCCTTTTAACACTCACATGTATGAGTACACCTCAATGTTTTTCCACCATTTTTATAAAGGGGAGCAACTTTTGTGACATCTTGTTTGCTTCTCTGGAGGCAGCTCTTCCTCAAAGGGATCTAGTCTACTCTTCAAAGAATTTGCTCTTACAGGAGCAGCTTCTTTCCTTCACGAGTTGACCCCTATTGTAAAAGGAGGCAAAAACTAAAATGGAAGGATTGCTTCCCCAAAAGAGTACCCATGCACCTTAAGGTGCCAAAATTAAAAATAATTGAATTTGCAAACAGTTTAGATTCAGATGAGGTGGCTCATAATGAACTGCCTCATCAGGGTCTACACTGCTGCCCTCTAGTCTTTGAATTCTCAACATGATATAGCTTGGCTGAAACATTTTTTCTGGATTTTGACAAAAATTTTGTCGTCGGCTTTTAAGTGCTTTATGTGGGATTTGATTGATGTAATTGTTGATCATTGCCTATCTTTTTACTTTACTACAACTGGGCAGGTATTTTTGAGATAGGTTATTTTTTTCTTATTTCACTATTAAAACATTTGTTATCCCTTGATACAACAGTACTGGTCTCTGCTTACCAAAGCAGCAGAGCTCCAGATAAGAGAGGGTATTGAAGTTAATTCAAAGATGATTTTCTTATTTCTCAACAAAAACATATGTTGTTACCCCTCATTAGAACCGTCTCTGTGAGACGGTTCTAATGATGGGTCGCAACATATGGTTTTATGGAAAAAATATGAAAATTATCCCTGTTATCCCATCTTATCTGGAGCTCTGACAGCACTGCCCCTCATCCTTGAACTTCACTTCAAATTTTCTTGACTTTTCTAATTTTTCCCAGACTTTTTATGCCATGGATCCAAAACTGATAATACTCTTTACTTTAACATTGCTATAAGTATTGCATGAAAGTTGGGGGTTATTCTTAAAGGAAAAGTTTGCTCCCAAGTCATTTCTTTAAGAATAGCCCTCCAATGTGGAGGGAGACACATAACTCTGTGCAATGATTATCTTGAACTGAAAGTATACCCTTGAACAGAATAAGACTGTCATACATTCCCTGTCTTTTCCCCAACTTGCAAGTCCTTTTCCAAATTTTGTCTTGGGTATGATCTGACACATTGGCTGGATGGTGGGGTGGAGCCTGATGTTTAGTAATTGAGCTGCCACTCCTGAAGGGCCACCATCTAGCACAATGTCTTGGTATACAAAATTCTTGATCTGGCCCTTGCCAAACACAATAGTTATTTTGGACAGTTTTAGTATCTTAGTCAAATGTTAGCTTATAATGTATAAGCTTATAACATTTTAGTGCTCTTGACTTTTTAAGATTTATATATGATAATCTGCAATGTAGTATTGTGCTGTATTAATCTGCTAATTTCACTTTTTCAGAGTGTATATATTTTTTACAGTCTTTCTATCTTTGAATTTAGATAATTACTGTGATTTACTATGTTATAGATGGTCAAAAGCCCTTAAGGGCTTATGTTTCTTGTTGCCTTATAATAAATGTCATGCCGTCTTGAAATAAAATTTCTTATCTTATCTTATCTTACTAGTTGCAAAGTTCCCTGACTTTTTCCTGGTTAAGGTATGAAAACCACAAATCGTATCTTGTACTTAAACTCGTACTAGAAAATTTTCTGTCCTGTTCAGAGAGAACCAAAAAACTCAAAGTTAGAAGTTTTTGTTCCTTCCTAACAGTAGCAAAACATTGATTTTCATACTCCCTGACCTGGACAAAAAAGTTATACTCTAGATAGTTTTTTTCCAGACTGTGGAAACCCTTCATCAACTCAGGCTCATCTCAATCCAAACAGCAGAAAACAGGAGCATAATATTATAAACAGCCAACAAACTATGAATAGTCTCAAGAGCTCTAGTCCTGAGACTCATGCCATTTCTTTCCGCTATGCTATCTATGTATCTAGTTATACAGCAACACCCCCTCGCAAGGATTATGTGCAGGATGATTGCGCGCCATGAAGAAAAAAGTGAGATGAACAGATGAGTCTAAAGAGTGCAAAAGTGAGGTGAAGAAAGATGAATGGGTTAAAACTGTTAACAGAAGTGAGATATTAAAATCAGGTTAAAAACAGGTCTGTTGTATTTATGGCATCTGGTGGTCAAGAGACCTAACTGCCATACTGAACTGAGTCAATTTAGGCAGCAAAACAACATCAGCTGGTAGTTGATTCCATTGCACAACAGCCAGGGGAAAGAATGAGTATTTATAGAAATTTCCTTGAGTGTGAATTTGCAGTAATGTGAGGGGGTGGCTGTGACGTGTCATTCTTGTAGGATGTGTAAAATACGATGGAAGAGGCACGGCAACAATATTGCTTCACTACAACGTGTCGTATGACAGGTGAATGATTGTCCTTGGATTATTACCAGTAAACAATTCTACAACAGCCTTCTGAAAGCGGTCTACCAGAGTTTTGGGGATTATTACGCAGCAGTAAAAACATCCTTTTCTTCACCCTGCTCTTTTTACATGCTGGGGAAACACTGCATTCTTTCTTTGCAATTATTTAACAGAAATGAGAACTGCCGTAGCTAGAGTTATGATTTGAGCCTGGCCGACATAATGTAACTGTCGTAACTGTGCTGCCTCAATTTATTCGGTCCATCGAATTACCCCAAACCACCCCAAAACACCCCAAACCACACCAAAACACCCCAAACCGCCCATAAAACCACCCCAAACCACAAAAACTATATCACTCCAAACCAAATTTGGTATTTTGCAGGAACTCACACTGCTTTAGAAATGTTTGCTCATGCTAATAATATAATTAATGATAAATGATTTACATTGCTTTAGGGAAGAATTGTCATTACCAATATGTAGGCTACATTTGTGTATCTGTGCTTCCATGAATCTGAATCATATATAACCTGCATATACTTACTGTGCATGTAAACATGCATATGCTGTCAAACATACATGCAGACATCAGGCATATTTAGTGTCTACATATGTACATACATACAAACCGCATACATTACATATAACATATTATCAGCATATACCATACGAAAATCATTGTTTCTGCTTAAAGAGAGAATACTGATTTTTTTTTATTTTACAATTTTGAAATCATTAAAAGCATATAAACAAAACATTTAGAAGCTATTTTAACCCGAAACAGAATTAAGAAAAAGTGGTTTGGGGTGGTTTTCAGGCGGTTTGGGGTGGTTTGGGGTGTTTTGGGGTGGTTTGGGGTAATTCGATGGACCCCAATTTATTAGTAAGAAAACAGGTCTGTTTTTGAAAGTCTGCACTAGTGAAAACGCTCCAGTATGTTTTATAAAAATACATGGTCATGTACCCTATATCTTCAAGAGAGTCTAAAATATCGTTCTCCATCCTATGTAAGTACAGAAAACGTTTCCCAGAGTGCCGAATTGATTTCACGTTGGACAGTAACGAGGCGAAGTTGTTTCGAATATCTTTGGTCAAATCCGCGAGTCCCGCGTGCGCTACTAATTCGGTTCAGTCGTAATAAATACCGAGATGAAATCTGATGATGAGCTCAAAGAATTGATTTTTTAAAACTTATTATCAAAGTTTTTCCAAAAGATCAAACTTCGAGAAATTTGTTGAGGAAGATTTTGTTTTCTCAAATTGTTATATATTTGTGGAAACTGTTATTTTATGAATACTAATTTCAGTCAAACAATAGTTCTTACTATTTACATTCTCAGTGCATTTATTGAAAAGCTCTATGGTGAAAGATTAGACGTAATGTTGTTTATATTTCAAATTACTACATCGGTTCACGCGATATCATATGACGTTAAGTGACGTCAAATAAACCGTTGTTCTCTCCAGTCTGATTGGGCGAAGGCGACGTTATGACATTTGACGCTGTTTCGCTGTATGTAGAAAACATTCGTATATTTTTTCTGCTTCAACTGTAGCCCTTAATGCAAAGTTGTGGGCGACTAACAGATAGAAAAGAATGTAATTATAAGCAATGAACTTAATTTTTCTGGTGTGTATCGAAGTATAAACGACATTGCTGTCCACCCTTTCATACTAAGCAATATGTAGGGGCCCAGATGCTGAGTAACTTACCATGGTGGGAGCTGTGCTGTCGGGGACGTAAGGGCCCTGGTACCTCCAAGGAAGGCAGATTGGTCTTTACCTGGTAAGCCAAAGGCATCTGGGAATTCTTTCTTCCTTCTATCTTTTTATTTGTAGTCTTAAATTATGTTTACATTAAAAACCTTTTTTTGTACTTATTTATATCACCTCTGTTATTGTATATCTCATAGTCTTTATTCTCTTCTACCTGCCTATATTCTCTTTGTTTTCATCTTTACTAGCGTTACCACCCGAAGTCAACCCGTTGAGTAATAGTCAAATGTGACGGTTCAACGTACAGATGTAGATGTAGATGTAGATGTTGCGGTCCGTGGAAACAACCCAAACCACCCCAAAACATCCCAAACCACCCGAAACCACTTCAATACCACCCCAAACCAGCTTCCCTGAATACAAACTAGAACCCCAACCCCTCCCCCACCAAGACACCAACATTACAGGTCAATTGGCGAGTACTAGTTCTTTCCTCCACTCCACCCCCTTCATTCTTTGATTAACGTGCCACTGCACAAAGAGTGGGGTTCTAGTTTGTATCCAGGGTGGCTGGTTTGGAGGGGTATAAATGGTCGCACCCTCCTCACCCGCCCCCCCGCCCTACCATGCGTGACATACATAAACCTACAAAATAATTTACTTTATCATACTGAGATTATTAATTTTTCGTTAATATTTAAACCCGAAGTTATTAAAAGAGATACATACACAGGGGCGGATCCAGGAATTTTGGATAGGGGGTTCAAATTAGCTTCAAAGGGGGTCCGATTTGTGCAGTTTAACCAATTTTTCCTGAATTTTCCCGTGAAAATGAAATAATTGAGACTGAAGAGGGGGTTCGTTTGAACCCCCGAACCCCCTCTGGATCCGCCACTGATACATACATATCATGGGTAAACACTTATTAAAGTGTTCTTTTTATTTTGAATTTATATAAATACTGTTTGGGATGGGTGGGAGCGGTGTTTGTGTATCTGTGTGTGTGTGGGGGGGGGGGGGGGCAGGGGGTGATGTTAATCTGGGGAGGCTGGTTTGGGGTGGTTTGGTAGAGGTTTGGGGTGGTTTGGGATGTTTTTTGGGTGGTTTGGGGTGTTTCCACGGACCCACGACATTGGGTCGCTAGCAAAGTTTACATGAACCCCTTCGGGGTTTGCTTACTTTGCATGCGACCCAATGTCTTTTATACTTCGATTACCACCAGAAAAAAAATAAATGGATTCCTTAAACAGTTGTTTGGAGACTGACAGACTGTTATTGTTTCTTTGCTTGCAGTAGCACTGAGAGGCGCGTGGTCAAGTAGTTAGAGGCACTCGGTTATAATAGAGAAGGTCATGGTTTCGAATCGCCATTCAGCCAGCCGGAAAACTCTCTCTGTCAACTAAGCAGTAAATGGATAGTAAAATAAAAAGATAGGCAATAATTACTTTTTTCGAATCAGGAACAGACAAGGGAGTGAAAAAAAGGGATTGGATGTGCCTTTCATAACTGTGCCCAAGAACCTTTGCAGTGCTGCAACATTACATTTCTATACATAACCACACTCCATTAAACCGAGTCTACTATTTTCATTTCAGTTCTTTGCTTCCAGATGATTCTCAGAATTTATTTAATCTTCACTGGAACTGGTGTTGTGCCATTGGGCGGCCGTAAAATGTCTCTGGGCTCATCATTATTGTGCAGATTATATATTTTCTGGTCCTTTTGGGATCATTTGCCCCATTCTGTGTCAGTTTAAAAATAAAGTTCCACAGAAGCTGGTGCTAGTGGGGGGCGTAGACAGTGTTACAATATTACATTACTGCACATGAACAAACGCAAGTAAATCGAGTCTGCTTTTTTTTGTTTCTTTGATGTGTTCTTTGATTCCAGAAGATCTTCCTTCAAATTCCCTCGATAATTCATATACGTATTTACCAAACACTTTTATTGCCACTTTCATTGCAGGAGGTATGTATTCCTGGGATGTGGTAATGATAAAGCGACTTAACTGTTGGACTTTGGTCGTTTCGCCGTTTCAGAGGGGTTGTTGATGAGTACTTGTCTTGTTTCTTGTAAGCGATGAATCTTGACATATATGTTCGCTGTTTTGATTCTTTGATGAGTGGACGTCCTTCACGCAGACCGAACAACTTCTATGTGTATATAAACCACTGTAGAAACTTTAGTGAGGTTGCTCGAGTGTAAACCCGGTTTAAGGTCCCCCGTATATCTATCATTGATCATTCCAAAGCGGTAGTGCTGTTGTGGTTTTTCAGTGTTATGTGTCTGTGGCCTGCTAGCAAAGTGGTCACATGTATAGCCGTCCACTTGGCTTCCTGTTGTGTTTGGTAACAAAAAATAGAAAAGAGTTAAATGTGTGCAATGATCAGGCATCAACACAATCAAAACCCACATCGCGCCCTAAAAGCCCAATGCGGAAAGCAGCACACACACAAAAATTGACGAAAGTTCGAGAAAGGCACGCACGGTTAACCGAATGAACAGGTCTTTCAAAAACTATGTTCATTCACTACTAGAGACCTTAGACAAGCGGACATAACAACATGTTCCATTGAGAAACAACAACAGAAGTACTGCCTTGGCACGGTCACTGAAAGATTAATTTGGGGCTTAAACTAGCTTTACTTGATCCAAACCCTCGCCACCTGCTTCTGCGGTCGTTCAAGACATTTAGTTAGCTGTTTGGTCCGCATGAAGGTAGAAACAGATGTTTCATATTTTTCGGATATTTTGTTTTTGTTGTTCATATTGAAATCGCCCGAATAACGTCTGTGTGTATATGAACCACTGCGGAGGTTAGGGTGAGGCTGCTCGAGCGAAAAAACGGTTTAAACCCCTGAGTAATTTATTACTGAACGTTCCAAGGCGTTGCTTCTGTTGTGGCTCATTCTAACTGTAATTGTTCGTCCACTTTCTGTTTGTCCTTGGCTTAATTGTTTAATGTGTTAGGATAAACTTGTACCCATCATTTTGGGAAAAGCTGTCACCATGGCTTTTTGTTGGTGCTGTTTATTTTAGTGCCGTCGTAGCTGTAGATACTGCTGCATTCCCCTCTCTGTTATTGTATTTTTTTATCTATGTTTACCTGTTTCATATTCTTCTTTTTTCTTTCTCTTATAAAAATCTTTTCATCTATGTTACACTTTTATTACCAAAACGTTAAAGCTCAGTTAATGTTTATATGACCTTTTCAGAGTGACACAATTAAATTGGTTAACAAAACATACATCCATCCTTATACAGCTTTCATTACAGATGAAATGTCTGCTTATTTTGACGTGTTCACAACACTTACCACTAATACATTAACAGAGCTTCTACTTTTTTTTCATGTATTTTATATATTTTCTTTCTCTCTCTTTGTCTTTCTTTACTACTTTTGAATCTACATGTTTTTACTTGAGCATCTACCACTGTATAAAACTACTATTCTGGAGTATTTCTTGAGCATATCTGTTTTCAAATTAGAGGATGTCTTTCGCCTTTTAGTTAACAAACTATATTTGTTAAGGAAAAGAACTAAATAAGTATTATTGCTTTCGTTCTGATCCTTAAGCTTGTATTGACGACATATGTTGTACTTTGTCATGTTGATGAAATAAAATATGTTTAAACTAAGAAAATCCCCACTTACAGTATATGTTTGAAATTCTTTCCAATTACAAGAATTCGTGTTCAGAAATGGGTCAGTTATATTCAAAAACTCAAATAAGAGACAGTTATCATTTCACATCATCAAACAAATGCGGTTGCTAGTCTGAGAATATTACAGAATTTTAGCAAATTTCTAGTTATGTCTCCCCCCGAAGGGGTCGGAGACATATTGTTTTTGCCCTGGTCGTCTGTTCGTCTGTCTGTCTGTCCATCACAAATCGTGTCCGCTCAATAACTCTGTAAACGACTGAGATAATTTCACGAAACTTGGTAATAATATAAAGCATCAACAGACAACGTGCAAAGAGCAAGACCCGTAACTCCACCTACATTTTTTTATGAAATAACTCTAAATTTATGTAAGATATTTTCATTAACCTTAGTACAAATATAGAGCATCATCAGAGGATGTGCAGATAACAAGAACTGTGACTCCGCCTACAGTTTTCCGGAATTATGGCCCTTTGAAAATTTTAGTATGTAAATCGTGTCCGCTCAATAACTCTGTAACCGATTGAGATAATTTCACGGAAAGCATCATCAGACGATCTGCAGAGAGCAACACCCGTAACTCCACCTACATTTTTATGGAATTATGTCCCTTTATAAATTTTAGTATGGAAATCATGTCCGCTATATAACTCTAAAACTATATTAAATATTATCATGAAACTTGGTACAAATATAGAGCATCATCAGAGAATGTGCAGAGAACAAGAATCGTAACTCCATCTACTTTTTTTACGGAATTATGCCTCTTTGAAAATTTAAGCATGGAAATTGTGTCCGCTCCATAACTCTGAAACTATATGAGATATTTTTTGCAAAATTTAGACCAAATATAAAGCATCAAAGCATCATCAGACATTGTGTAGAAAACAAAAAACTGTAACTCCATCGACTTTTTTGCGGAATTATGCCGCTTTTTATATTTTAGTATGGAAATCGGGTCTGCTCAATAACTCTGTAACCGATTGAGATATTTCCTGAAACTTGGTACAAATATAAATCATTATGAGACCACATGCAGAGAACAAGAACCATAACCCCACCTAATTTTTTTAGGAATTTTGCCCCTTTGTAAATTTAATATGGAAATGGTGTCTGCTCCATAACTATAAAATTAATGAGATATTTTCGCAGAACTTGGTACAAATACAAAGCATCATGACACTATGGGCAGAGAAAAGGAACCGAAATTCTGCTTACATTTTCTACAGATTTACGTCCCTTTGAAAATTTTAGTATGAAATCATGTTTGCTCCATAACTCTGAAACTATATGAGTTATTTTTGTGAAACTTAGTACAAATATAAAACATCAGATAATGTGCAGAGAACAAGTAAAAAGTATGCAAAGACCAAGAACTGTAACTCCATCTACACTTTTTATGGAATTATGCCCCTTTGTAAATTTTAGTAAGCAAATCATGTTTGTTCTATAACTTTAAAACAGTAAAAGATGTTTTCATCAAACTTCAAACTTTATACAAATGTAAAGCATCATCAGACGATGAGCAGAGAACAAGACCCATATGCTCTGTATCTAAGAAACCTTCAGAGATTTTTTCATGAAACATAAATTTGAAGGAAATAAGACAGTTATTCTGGATTTTTTTGAGTTACCCCTTTTGAACATTGAAAATAGTACATTTAGCTTTAATTAAAGACAAAAAATCTCTAATACATAGAACATAAAGTTGGTACAAGTATAAGAGCATGATTAGTTGATGTTTAGAGAATAAAAACCATAACTCCATCTACATTCCTAGTTAGGGGTGGGGAGATGGGGGTGGTGGGAAGTGGGGGGGGGGGGGGCATCCGTTTTTTGTTCAAAAACAAACATCTAGTTTTGCATGTTTGCCTCTGGTTTTTAGCTCACCTGAGCCGAAGGCTCAGAGGTGAGCTTATAGGATGGGAGTCGAGCCGTCGTCCGTCCGTGCGTGGGTGGGTGCGTGGGTGGGTGCGTCAACACTGTCAAACATAAATATCTCAGAGACCAGTTGGCCGATCGCAATCAAATTTTATCTGAAGCATCATTTTGGTGGGGGAAAAGCTGCATTAGGTTTTGGTGCCGATCAGCTCAGAACTCTGGTTTCCATGGCAACAGATAGCCCCCATAGGGTTATAATGGGGAAAACGGCGTCATCACGTTTTCTCGACTGTTTTTAATTTAATTAAATCCTTATCATACATGCAGGTAATGATGACATACACAAGAGCTTGGATGAGTTCGAAATTTGGCCGGATTCGAGCACAGACTACGGAGTTAGCTGCCCTTGAGCGTTTGAAAAAAATCCCATAGGGTTATAATGGGGAAAATGGCGTCATCACCTTTTCTCAACTGTTTTTGCTTAGATTCTTGTCATACTTGCAGGTAATGATGACATACATAAGAGCTTGGATGAGTTCGAAATTTGGCCGGATTCGAGCACAGACTACGGAGTTAGCTACCCTTGAGCCTTTGAAAAAAATCCCATAGTGTTATAATGGAGAAAACAACGTCATCACATATTTTTTGAAAAAAATTGTCATCGCTCTATTGCCTAAATTTCTCAACGGATTTTAAAAATAACTTCACACAAATGTAGGGCATATCGATATCTCGAGCAAGTTCGACTTTCAGGATGCTGCGCCCAAGGTCAAGGTCACTGTGGCTATTTTTAGAAAAACTTTGTCAGCGCTCTAGCACCTACATTTCTCAGCAGATTTTAAAATAACTTCACACAAATGTAGGGAATGACAATATCTCAAGGAAGTTCACTTTTCAGGATGCTGCGCCCAAGGTCAAGGTCACTGTGGCTATTTTTAGAAAAACTTTGTCAACGCTCTAGCACCTACATTTCTCAGTAAATTTTAAAATAACTTCACACAAATGTAGGGCATGACAATATCTCGAGCAAATTTGACTTTCAGGATGTTGCGCCCAAGGTCAAGGTCACTGTGGCTATTTTTAGAAAAACTTTGTCAGCGCTCTAGCACCCACATTTCTCAGCAGATTTTAAAATAAATTCACACAAATGTAGAGCATGACAATATCTCGAGCAAGTTTGACTTTCAGGGTGGTGCACCCAAGGTCAAGGTCACTGTGACTATTTTTAGAAAAACTTTGTCAGCGCTCTAGCACCCACATTTCTCAGCAGATTTTAAAATAACTTCACACAAATGTAGGGTATGACAATATCTCGAGCGAGTTTGAATTTCAGGATGCTGCGCGTAAGGTCAAGGTCACTGTGGCTATTTTTAGAAAAACTTTGTCAGCGCTCTAGCACCTACATTTCTCAGCAGATTTTAAAATAACTTCACACAAATGTAGGGCATGACAATATCTTGAGCAAGTTTGACTTTCAGGATGCTGCGCCCAAGGTCAAGGTCACTGTGGCTATTTTTAGAAAAACTTTGTCAACGCTCTAGTACCTACATTTCTCAGCAGATTTTAAAATAACTTCACACAAATGTAGGGCATGACAATATCTTGAGCAAGTTTGACTTTCAGGATGCTGCACCCAAGGTCAAGGTCACTGTGGCTATTTTTAGTAAAAACTTGGTCATCGCTCTAGCCCCTACATTTCTCAACGGATTTTAAATCAACTTCACACAAATGTAGGGCATGACAATATCTCAAATAAATTTGACTTCCAGGGTGCTGCGCCCAAGGTCGAGGTCACTGTGGCTATTTTTAGAAAAACTTTGTTAGCGCTCTAGCACCTACATTTCTCAATGGATTTTAAAATAAATTCACACAAATGTAGGGCATGACAATATCTCGAGCAAGTTCGACTTTCAGGGTGCTGTGCCCATGGTCAAGGTCACTGTGGCTATTTTTAGAAAAACTTTGTCATCGCCCTAGCACCTTCATTTCTCCATGGATTTTGAAATAACTTGACACAAATGTAGGATATGACAATATCTCAAGCAAGTTCGACTTTCAGGGTGCTGTGCCCATGGTCAAGGTCACTGTGGCTATTTTTAGAAAAACTTTGCCCTGAGCATCCAAAAAATCAATGTCGCCACTTTTTCTTGGTTTCTACTGATCCGATCCTTTTCAAACTTGCAGGTAATGAGGAAATGCATAATATCTTAAACATGTTCAAATTTTGGCTAGATCCGGCCAACCACTACGAAGTTAGCTGCCCTTGACAGCTCTTGATCGGATACTTTTTAAACTTGCATATATTAAATGAGGGCATACATAATGTTTTGGATGAGTTTAATTTTCAGCCTGATTGGACCACTGACTGTGGAGTTAGCTGCCCTTGAGCATCTTAAATATCCCTATAGGTTTACAATGTCACTCAGGTGAGCAGTTGTTGCCCTTTGGGCTACTTGTTTAAAGATGCAAACGATGTGAAACAAGACTTGAAGCTTATATTTTCATGAATTTCTACATTTAAGCATCTCACGACTATATTTTGGTTACAAATAAACGTCATTTTGGGAACTACTTCATCTGCTGTGAACACATACTCATTTTATATAATATTGACGCTGCCCAAACACATGGTGATCTTCCTTTGAACAATAATAATATCTTGACTGACAGAAATATCTTAACTTTGGTACCTTATACATGTATACTTTTTGGTATTATTTTACGTATCTCCCAGCAAAATTCAGATATTTAAAAGCGTCCTGAACTAAGCTAAGGTATCCGAAACAGACGACTAGAAACCACGCCACACTCCTAATGCTAGTATTCTTCCGCTGCCTGGCAACGGCATTTGCAAGATCATTAAATTATTATTTGGCTGAACTTTAGCCGTTTTCTATTTGACTGAAACTTAGCCGTTTGCAAGACTAATTGGATGACCCTCGTATTGCAGAAGATGATGATAATAAGAAGTCCTAATCTTGTCAGTCTTATCAATACAGTCATCGCCAATGATAATGGCTATCATAATCATCTCAATTTCTAGCATTATCATCATCTTCATCACTGTATAGTTTGATGACTCGAACACACCATATTGTGACTGACGTGGTGGCCTTTCTCGCGACTCTTCTTCTGAAGCAAGTTTTCCTGGTTTAAATATTGGAAACTAATTATATCTGATAGTAAACTCTTTACTTTCTTGCAATTTACAGCTATGATATAACATTAATATCTCTAGTATTTTTATTTAGTGTATTTATTTTTTATTATGTTTGTCGACATAATAGCCTTACTGGCTTATGTTGAGCTGTTGTACACTTGAAAGTCGATTTTAAATAAAGTTTCTTGTATCTTTTATCTTGTAGCTCTATCATTTCCAAAAGATATATATTTTCGCCAATAAGAGCAGAATTAAAACTATGAACTCTGGTATTTTCAAATACTGAACACAAAACTTTCGCTGAGTGGCACTTTGTTGCATTTGCCTGACCATAAGTGGCGGAAGCTCTGGAGGTCATAAGAGTATACAGACGCTTTGAGGGTTCAACATTTCGTTATGTGTTATAACATGTTGTGTATATAATTTTTCTAGCTTTCTTACTTAAATTTCATCTGGCTTGCATAAATAAAACACTATCAGATCTCTTTACAAAGAAACATCATCTCTGTTAGTTTTGAATTTGCATTTGTTGACCCCCCAACTTGGAGGCTTTCTCTGACTCCATTTCAGGGCAAGGAAACCTTTATCTCTTTTGCAATCCTCTAAACTCGTAGACGATAAAAAGATTTCTATTAAAGTGCATAAAATTCATGAAAAAGTATCCCTAGCTAAACATTATAGAAACGATATTCGATATCAAACGGATTGCTGATACATAAGTTAATGCTACTTATGTACCCGTAAATTGTCAGGTTTTGCCATAATTAATTTAAACGAATAAAATCGCAGCACCTTTCAAAATATTCTTATCACCCCTCGTGCCAGTAAATGGTGTGGAACTGATGAGGTGATTATCGGCAATATTAACAATAATCCAGGAAATGACTTTATACATAAGCATTTTGCTTATCGTCAAATCCTGTTACCTGTGACATCACAGTATTACAGTATCTGTATGTAATTCATAGTTAATATAAATTAATACATTTATATAAATTTTAACCAACAATGATCAAATCTCAGCTTCAGACCACACTTTGTGAAATCAATACACAAATTGAAGACAATTGGAATGACATGAATTACTGCTGATAAGCACCACCTTAAAAATTAGTCAGATAGGTGTGTATGTCCTTCTGCGAACTCCCCTTTCGGGAAAAGCGAAATACGCCCATATAGAAGTTGAACTGGTGACCCTAGTCCATCCAGAGGTGTATTTCGCAGTTCTAAGAGTGCCAGATACGGATCACTTCCACTCTTTTTAGCTTTTATTA
The DNA here is from genome assembly GCA_963989385.1 of Ctena decussata. Lineage (NCBI taxonomy): Eukaryota > Metazoa > Mollusca > Bivalvia > Lucinida > Lucinidae > Ctena > Ctena decussata. The sequence continues at coordinate 74,639,444 of OZ022499.1, read as the reverse complement.
ACAGTTTTTTTCACTGTTTGAACTGTTCTTTCGGCCATTCCATTTGATCTAGCATATCTTGGGCTAGATGTCACATGTTCAAACTGGTAAGTCTTTGCAAACTCTGCAAATCTTTCACTCGCATATCCTGGACCATTGTCTGAAATTAGCTTCTCTGCGATTCCGTGTCGCGCGAAGTGCTGTTTCAATGCATTAATTGTCGCTTCACTACCAGTTCCACTTATTTTAGAAACTTCAAAGAACTTGGAATAGTAGTCTACTAACACCAAGTAGTGCTGTCCATCCAGTTCAAACAAATCAGTTCCTAAGATTTGCCATGGCCTATCAGGAATTTCGTACGGTTTCATTGGCTGCTTTGCCTGTGAGTTTCTGAATTCATTACAGATTCCACAGGAAGCAACTTTGTCCTTTATTTGTCCATTTATTCCTGGCCAAAATACGATTTCACGCGCTCTCCTTAGGCATTTCTGTACTCCAAGATGGCTTACGTTATGGATTCTATCCAGCATTTCTTTATGCATACTTTTTGGTACAATCAGTCTTTCTCCTTTCAATAGAAATCCATCCATTTCACTCAGTTCGTCTCGAAAGTTCCAGTACTCTTTCAAACAAGGATCAACATTTTGCTTAATTTGTGGCCAACCCTGTAGAATTGTTTCTCTAAGCTTAATCAACACCATATCATTTTCAGTTTCATGCCTTATCTTTGACATAATTTCCTGGCTGACTGGTAAATTTCCAATGCTGAATACCGTATACTCTCTACTGTTTTCATTTCCTTCAGTTGTTTTCAAGGACTTTCTGCTTAAAGTGTCACTAATGAACATTTCTTTGCCTGGTTTGAAAATCACATTCAAGTCATATTTCTGGACTTTCAACATCATTTTAGCTATCCTGGGTGGCACAAGATACAGTGGCTTCTTGAATAATATCTCCAATGCACGATGATCACTTTCTACTGTTACTTTCTGACCATAAATATATGAATGAAACTTGGTTGCCCCATGCACTATTGCCAACATTTCTTTCTCAATTTGTGCATAGTTCTGTTCTGTTTTTGTCAACGACCTAGATCCATAAGCTATAGGCTGTCCATTCTGCATTAAGCACGCACCTAAACCATGCTTTGAAGCATCAACTTGCAGGGTTATTTCCCCTTGATTCTGATCATAGTATTTCAAAACTGGTGCTTTGGTGATTACATCCTTCAATGTCTGAAAACATTTTCTATGTTCTTCAGTCCAGTGCCATACTACGTCTTTTTCCAACAATTGCCTAAGTGGCTTATTCAAACTTGACAAGTTTGGTATATATTTTCCTAGGTAATTGATCATGCCATTAAATCTCATGAGCTCGGTTTTGTCCTGTGGCTCGTCCATTTGCAATATTGCCTCGACATGGCTTTCACTTGCTTTTAAGCCTTGTTTTGTGAAAGTATGACCAACATAGGTTACTTCAGGTAGCCCTATTTTAATCTTTGACCTGTTCAACTTAAGATTCGAGTCTCTAGCTTTCTGTAACACGGCCCGTAATCTCTTATTATGTTCGTCAATGTCACTACCCCACACTAATATGTCATCTGCAATAACTGCACACCCTTCCATGTTCTCATAAAGCTGACAAACATTTCTTTGCCAAACTTCCGGTGAGCTGGAAAGTCCAAATGGCATTCTTAGGAATTTATACCTGCCAAAAGGTGTATTAAACACAGTCAAATTTGTACAGTCATCTCTCAGTCGGATTTGCCAAAAACCCGAACTTGCATCGAGTACACTGAATACAGAGGCTCCTTCAACCATTGCAGCTACCTCCTCGACAGTTTTCATAGGATAATGCTCTCTTTTTATATATTTATTCAAATCCCGAGGATCAAGACATATCCTTACATCCTTTTTATTTGCTTTTTCTGCAACTACAATGCTATTTACCCAGTCCGACGGCTCATTCACTGGCTCAATCACTTCATCCCTTACCATTCTATCAAGCTCCTTTTTCACCTTTGACGTTTGAGCAAATGGTATTTTCCTAGGTGGGTGAATAACTGGTTTTTCATTGTCTTGTAGTTGAATATTATAATCTCCAGGTAGGCATCCGAGTCCTTCAAATACATCTTTATATTCATTTAACAACTGATTAGGATCTTCAGTGTTCACTGTATACATCCTTTGAATCAATTGTAAGTCTAGACATGTCTGTAAACCCAAAACAGGCTGTGCTTTGTGATCTACAACTTGAAATTCAACAGGCGAGAATTTCTCTTTAGTTCCAACAAGTAGTGTAGCCTTACCAATTGTGTTCAGTTTATGTCCTGAGTATGAAATAAGTTTGCATTTTGATTTCTTCAATGGACTACTGCTCAGTCTATTATATACTTTGATTGGTAGCACATTAACCTGTGATCCAGTATCCAATTTCATCTCAAGCTTTTTTCCACTTATTTCAACTACTATTTTCCAGTCTTTTTCATGTGTCGAATTATTTTCAACCGTTTCCACAAAATACTGTTCATATTCCGAATCTGAGTCATCATACTGATTTTCATTTAAAGCATGTACTCTCTGTCTTTTGCACATTTTTGCAAAGTGATTCAGTTTTGAACAGTTTCTACATTTCTTTCCGAAAGCAGGACATTTCTTTTTTTTCATGAGTATATCCACATTTTTGACATTTGTATGATTGTGACGGATCCTTGCGTGGCTGCTGTTTATGTTGTTGTTGAGTTGCTCCATTCTTTGCAGGTTTTTGTCTGGGCTGAAAATTCCCTCTCTTTTGGACGGAATCAACTGGCTTTTCCTCAGTAAGACCTTTTAATTGTGTCTGACTTGTCTCAGCCGCCCTACACTGATCTATCGCCTTTTCTAACGAAAGGTCTGGGTCCCTTAACAGCCTGGCTCTTACCTCGTCACTTCTTATACCGCATACTATTCTGTCCCTAATTAATGAGTCTTTTAAATTACTAAACTCACACAAACTTGCTTTGTTCTTCAAGTCTGTCACATATGCATCTATGTTTTCCCCAGGTTGCTGATTTCTTGTATTGAAAATGTGTCTCTCATATGTTAAGTTCTTTCTAGGATTGCAGTATGCTCTGAATTTCTCCATTATTTTGTCTAATTTCTTGTCATCACCATCTGCTGCCCAAGTGAAAGTATTGTAAATTTCTGAGCATTCAGATCCAATCACATGAAGAAATGTACTTGATTTTATACTGTTATCCTTTTCTGCAATTCCTGTAGCAGTCATATAAATTTCAAATTGCTGTTTAAAACGTCTCCAATTTTCAGATAAGTTCCCAGTTAAACATAGAGCACTTGGTGGTTGTAGTCTTTCCATTTTCCTTATTTTTCTCTTTTCAAAATTAAATTAAGTCCAAATTTTTTACTTCTGACACCATGAAGTATTTAGAGACACTACGGTTTTAGCTACAAACTACTTTATTCTATGAGTATAAAAGAACAACTGACAATGTGGGTTAAACCAGCAAGATTATATTGCTGCTGCATATGTAGATTAGTCATCTAAAGGTTCATACCATATATCCTGACAGATTACTATAATCCTCTTTGGGCTATTGGTGTGCCTTCTCACACAGGTTGTCAACCGGGTTGAGCTGCGCCCGCCCGCCGCTTTTTTTCATCTCGGGAGTTAGTATGACTTCCAATGACCTGGGCTACAAAACAAGTGTGCGTACCGGCAAAACAACAACAACAACAACAACAATGGCTTCCCTCAAAGAAATTGTGATCATGTATCAAACTTTAAAGCGAGAATGGGACAAGAAACCACCAAATCTTGACAGATGTGGTGAACTTTTGACTAAGTTAAAGGTCAATATAATAAAAAGCATCAAAGGAAAGCACTCACTGCGTAAAAATACTTGTTTTTCTGGCTAGGAATATTTTTGTTGTGTCATTGTCACATAATTTCGTGACTAGCCACAATCAAAATCACTCTTATTGATCCCCATGAAATTACAGCTACTGTTCAGATGGTTTATAGAACTTCAGTTAAAGACAGTATTTCTATTTCTGTGTCCATTGTTCACCTTATTAATTTGTAGTTTTGTGTATATGGTCTCGACACCTGTCCTAAATGCCTCTGGGGGCCACATCAGAGTACGCTTCAGTACATAAAATAAACAAAAAGCACAGAAATACCGAAAAGCATTTCAGTAACCAAAAAGCAATTTGAAAAAATCAGTTTTTATATTAGTTTCATTTGTGGGAGAAGCAATGAAAGAGAATAGTTTTCTAGACTACAGTTGTCTTGATTTCACAATTGACAATGTTAATCCACAAAATAGTGCACTGACATACCACAAAATAGTGCACTGACATATAACCAAAAAGCACTTCAACTAGTCTTGTTTATCATTAAATTTTGTATCTAAGACTGATAGTGTGTTCAGTATATGATTAACTGTATTTGACTATACATGCTGTTGTTGTTGTCTATCTGTAAGCATTATATCTCTGCTTATGGCCTCAAGACACAGTCACGCTATTGTAACAGACTCATAAAAAAATCAAATAGCTCCAGCCGGGTTTTGAACCCGGGCCACCTGCGTGACAGTCCCGCACTCTACCACGTCGCTATAAAAACCGGCTTGTACCGCAAGGCAGTACAAGTGTATCTTATACCTATCACTACTACACACACCCCCTCCATTTTAGATTCGTCCCCGAATCTCAATTTGAGTTTCATCGAATCTAATCTAATCACGGATGTGCTCCGAGACTCATGTGGCTCATTTACGTTGGGCGCCAGATGTAACGGACTCATAAAAACCAAATAGCTCCTGCCGGGTTTTGAACCCGGGCCGCCTGCGTGACAGTCCCGCACTCTACCACGTTGCTATAAAAGCCGGCTTGTACCGCAAGGCAGTACTACTGTATCTTAAACCTATCACTACTACACTATTTCATGTACTAATTTTGTGGTTTGGTTTGCTTTACAGTCCTACATTTTTCCCCAGCTTAGCTTCCTCATGGTGGAAGTAAACAAACACATGTGCCTGCAAATCCCCATTTGATTATTAGTATTTGAGGTCAAAGGTTATGTTAATGCTGGGGAAAGTGAAGTACTGTTACATAAAGCAGATGGCAGTTCATGCTTTGTTATAACCAAAAAGCACTGGAAAAAAAAAACTGAGTATAAATCACTAACAATCCAGCCTTACCAATTTCTAATTGACCGACAAGGCCACAGTTTTCACATTTTGACTTCTGTTTGTGGTATGTACTGCAGTGTTAGAAACAAGGGCCAGACAGCAACTTGCCTGGGGGGCAACCTGAAATGAATTTCAACTTGCCCGGTTGCCCCCCAAGATTTCAACTTGTCCCCCTGTATTTCATAGTTGCAATTAAACCATTTACATGTCATTTTCTTCCGGAGTCACGTAAGTAAACATAGTTCAAAAATGCTGTCCCTTTCTAAGACACTAAGCATGATTTCATGAACTTCAGAGATAACTGACCAACAGTTTTTATCACAGTTGCCTAATCATTTTCACAGCGCTACTTTGATTGGGAATCTTTTTATTTTTCACCTTCAAAACACTATATAAGTGGGTTTCAAACTTCTCATGCAAAACTTCAAAAAAGACATGAAAGAAAATTATTTTCCAGAATTTTATCTCCCAGAATTTCAGGTTGTCCAGGGGGCAACCTTCCAAGACTATTAGCTTGCCCCCAGCAAATTTAATCTGTGTCGGGCAAGTGGACAATTGCTTAATTCTAACACTGTGTTGATGTAAACATGTTAATCACATTAATATAATTGATAATAATAAGTATTCTAACATGACGTTAACGTTTTCCTCATTGAAACTATAGGAAGTGACACGGTGTGAACAGTCTCCACGAAACCCCGTCTGACTGCCTGACATGTCTGATAAAAATTCATTCAGTCTGGTAAAAATATTCAGAATTTTCAAGTGCATTTTAATCATTTTACCAGATTCGCTCCTGTGAACTCTGGCAGACTTTCGTGAACTCTTGTGTGAAAATTTGAGATAAATCACGTTGTTAACGCTAGGCATGCACATTTTGCACCTTCATGACGTCAGATGTAAACATTTCACTTCTGGTGACGACTCTTCACAAAATGTCGCAATATCCAAACAATTTGATCGTTTATAATTTTAGATTCAAACTAATTTTTCTTTACCGTTAAATTGTCGCAGATTAACACATGTTTGTCGAACAGATACAAATATTAATTCACTCCAGCCTGCTGCCGTTGTGATTTAATATTTTGTGATCTGCCCTCCAACAACGTGTTAATCTGCAATAATTCAAGGGTAAGGAAAAATTATTTCTTAAATAATTTAGTCAAAATGTATTTTCAGATATCTTTGACTCAGGTAGCATTTCTGCCAACAGATGAAGCAACATCTACAAAACAAGAACTTCTTGTTGCAAGTAAGTCAGAATTGTTGAATTTGAGGAGCTAGAGTTTTATTTGAGCTTAAGGTCTATGATTAAATATCATATTTTTCACTATTTGGGCATGTATGCACATGTATTGTTACACGTGTGGTCATACAATTTCTGTGACACGATGTTATCTACTGAATATAATAAAAAGGGTTTATTATGTTGAAATCATGATTTTCTTACAACTGATCATGGCAACATCTTCAGCTTTGTCGCCATTTTAAGGCCATAACAAATGACATCACATTCACATTCGATGTTTTGATAATGTGTGACAGCTAGTGCCATTTTCTACATAGACAGCAAATAAACACTTAGAAATGATAAAATAAACACAAGAACAGCTAGAAATAGGACCAGGTTAAGAGAGATTGTTGCAAAGTCATCTGTGGTGACCCAACAACCATTCAAGGTAATGGGAATGAGGAGAAAAAATATATAGCAAGGTTGGCTGGGAAATACCAGTGGCAGGTATTCTCAGCATCAATGATCATCTTGGGAAAGGTTCCGGGACGTTTCGTGCCAAAACCAGTTCGTACCGGGACGTTTCGTCCGGGACTGTTCGTCCCAATTTTTCGTCCGGGACGTTTCGTCCCACTTTTCGGGACGATTCGTCTCATGCATTTTTATGCCAAAAGTGTGTTTCGTCCGGGACGTTTCGTCCGGGACTGTTCGTCCCAATTTTTCGTCCGGGACGTTTCGTCCCACTTTTCGGGACGATTCGTCCCATGCATTTTTATGCCAAAAGTGTGTTGTTATGCATTTTTTTATTGATTTCTGAATTGTGGTATAGCTTGTGATATGTTTTTGTATCGTCTCAGATAATAAACTTTATGTAACTTAAAAGATTTTTTTTTCATTTCTTTTTCTTTTGGAAGTTTGTGACTTTGCCATGCTATACTTTGACATTTTGACATGCTGACTGCGCTGGAACCTGTTATGTTTAAGAGACTTGATAAAATGATGTTCACAAAATGCACATTAAAATTGTATTTGATATTAATTACATTTTAATTAATTATAATATGAAAAAATGTTTATTTCATTCTATACTATAAGGTCATACAGTTCAGTGGCGGATCCAGAGGGGGTTCGGGGGGTTCAAACGAACCCCCTCTTCAGCCTTGATTATTTCATTTTCATGGGGAATTTCAGGAAAAATTGGTCAAACTGCACAAATCCAACCCACTCAGCTAATTTGAACCCCATTTCCACAATTTCTGGACCCGCCCCTGCAGTTATCTATAAGATATGGGACGAAGCATCCCGGATGAAACATTCCGGAAAAATAATATTCTGGGTATATATTGGATCTGTTTTATATTTGAATTAGGTTTTATACCTTTTAAAAGTGTGTAATTAATTTAAATTGAACAGAATAATTGTACTCTTTCAATACCGAATGAATATCGTATCAAAATATTCTCAGTTCAAGTGTGGGACGAAATGTCCCGGACGAAACGTCCCAATAAAAATTGACGTTTGGGACGAAACGTCCCGGTACGAACTGGTTTTGGCACGCACCGTCCCGTAACCTTGGGAAAGACCCCAAATTTGGCCACAGTGGGAAATACTGGAAAATAAGGAATTTTAGAGATGTTTTAGCTAAAATGTTACATCAAGTTTCTATAGACTAACTTGACAGCACATGTTTCTTATCATTTATACATTTACATATTGTGCAAATAATGATATAAATTCCAAGACTGGTCCTTACCAGAGGACACAGCAGATGATTCTTGGTTATTACAAAGGTAATAATTTCAAAGAAAACAGCCTTACCACTAAGCTACATGGACATTTTTTACAAACAGTGAAAGGGTAGCTCTGTAACAGTAAGCATAATGATTGTGTTTTGAATCTAACATTTTCCTCACTCCTTTGCTTTAGGAGATATTCTGGAGGTTGGAGCACAATGGGCAATAGCCAAACAAGACATACCAGCATTTGAAAGATACATGGCCCAGCTGAAATGTTACTATATGGACTACAAGTAAGAATTGGACTCCGTTGAAGTTTGGATATTAGCACTTAGAAGTGCAAAAAATGAAAATAAATTTGTGAACAGTGAGAACCAAGATGAGGTGGCTCATTATGAGCCGCCTCATCTGGATCCACACTGTTTACCCTCTAGTCTTTGAATTGTCAGTATGATATTGCTTGGAAAAACAACAACATTTTTTTGAAATTTTGCAGATGTAAATTTTGTTGTCAGCTGTATGGGCACTTGAAGGGTCAGGCCAGTTTTTCAGTCATGTATTCATGCTATATTTGGATTGCAGTCTGTGAGATTTGATAAGAATTTTGGTGAGATCTGATCAAATTAAGTTCAACTCTCACAAAAATTTCTCCCCAGCGAATCTGAACAGGTTTAAAATACTTAGCCAAACAGGACATACCAGCGTTTGAAAGATACATGGCCCAGCTGAAATGTTACTATATGGACTACAAGTAAGAATGGGACTGCACATTCAGTCAAAATTGTGATATTATACCTTAAAGCACCAGAACAGCAAACACCATAAGTTACATCTTTAAAATTAAAAAAAAAAAAAAGTTCCATTCAGGCTATATCTTACTGCAAATTCAAAGACTAGAGAACACACATTGTAGCTCCAGATGAGGTGGCTCATTATGAGCCACCTCATTTGGAGATACTCTGTGTACAACTATTTTTTGTTTTGTTTTTGTTTTTTTGTCTTAATGTGCTTAAGCACTGGGAAACCTAAAAACCATTAACTTTCCATTTAGGACAAATGGAAAATGGTTTTAGTGTCCCAATACTTACTTTAGGGTAGTGTTAGGTGAGAAACCTTAGCCTGATTGGATTATCAGTCATGCATGCTTGAAATAGGCTTTAGACTGAGTCTGTGATATCTGATCAGATTTTAAGTGAGATTTACTTCAATTACTATGCGTTAATCCACTATTGCAACATCGTTTTTGGAGCAGGCTCAGAAACGTTCCGTTATCTCAAAATAATAAAAAGACAGTCGATCAAAGTCATTTCTTCATAGACGTCGGCTAAGTTGATCCTAGTCGCAAAATTTATCTTTAACGGTACCTGTCAGCTACATTATTAATGACTTGTGGTCACTTTGTTAGCGCGAGGTTTACAGAGTACAGTGAGGCTCTGACGTCACAAATCTAGTTACCGCGACTTTAACCGAGTGGTTTTAATACAGTTATAATTGAATCGAAAGAAATCAGTTTTTCAGCAGAATATTTCATCTGACAGTAACTGTTGACAGTAACAAATTTCCATCGCCTTTTAGAAGGGCGTTGGTTGCATTAGAAATTTGATTTGAAGTAAGTTAGACTCTCACAAAAATTTCTCCCCAGTGAATCTAAACAAGTTTGAAATATTTTATTTGGTGCTTTTATTCAAGAAACAACAATAATAGTATGAAGGTCTTGTTTTGTTTTTAGCTCTACTTGAGTATACTCCATGTGGGCTTACCTGGACCCCCTTTCTGAGTCGTCTGTAAACTTTATCCAAGACCACTGGGCCCAGTTGTTCAAAGTATCGTTAGCTTAACGAGCTCGTTAAGAGGTCAACTCGTTAAGTGTTTTACAACTTTATAACCAAATACACTGATTTTTTTTTTGTTGAAAAATTGTGAGAAGCTTTTGCATTGCAAAAGCTTCTAACATTTTTTCAACAAAAAATATTGGTATATTTGAGTTTTAAATGTTTGAAATTTTAACGTCTCGTTAACTAACGACGTCGTTAGTTTTGAACAACTGGGCCCTGTTGTTTTTTTTTAAACCTTTATGATATTCTTTAAATTTCAGAGACAATCTACCTGAATCATCATATAAATATCAGTTGTTGGGCTTGAATCTTCTATGTCTCTTATCTCAGAACAGAGTAGCAGAGTTTCACACAGTGAGTATACATAGTTGAGCCCCGATATATCAAAATCATCAAAGTGGCTTGAGCATCCACCTAAGACTCAGATCAAGCTGGGTATCCACTCTGTCTATCTGTGCTGTCCTAAGCTACCTCCATGCCAACAGCAAAGACTGATCAGACTGGGTGGATGCCTGAGCTAATCTGAGTCTTCACTGGGTGCACATGCCACTTGTTGGTTTTGTTGTATCACAACTCAGTTTGATTTTACTCACCTTATGATGAATGGGTACACTTTAATGTGTTTATTTTATTTTTTTCGCAAATTTTGTCTCCCTGTGAATAGCAGAAGCAAGACATAAGGAATGCTTACCCAGTGTCGGCACTCGGCAGCATAAATTTTTGTCCATTTTTCTGGCTTACAGAGCTCTAGATAAGAGGGAGTATTGTTGATAATTAAGGATAATTTTTCTTATTTTTCGTCGAAACCATATGTTGTGACCCCTCATCTGAACCGTCTCGTATTCACCTTAAGGTGAATAGGTACACTTTAATGTGTTTATTATACCCCCGACATACGAAGTATGTCGAGGGGTATATAGTTTTCGTCTTTCAGTCCGTTCGTCCGTCTGTGTGTGCGTCCGTCCGTCCGTTAACATTTGCGTTAAAGTTTTGCGTTAAGTTTTTATTCTTTGCTTATATTTCCAATAGCCTTTGATGAAACCTTTTGGTATGTGACTAGGTATACTTCTAGGTTCATGCAGAATAGTTGACATTATCTGGATGCTGCTGCTGACATAAGGTCAAGGTCACAGACTTAAACATTTGCGTTAAAGTTTTGTGTTAAGTTTATATTCTTCTTTTATATTTCCAATATCCTTTGATGGAACCTTTTGCTATTTGACTAGGGTTACTTTAAGGTTCATACAGAGTAGTTGACATCATCTGGATGCTGCTGCTTGCCAAAGGTCAAGGTCACAGATTTGTATATATGTGTTAAATTTGCGTTAAAGTTTTGCGTTAAGTTTATATTCTTGCTTATATTTCCAACATCCTTTGGTGAAACCTTTTGATATATGACTAGGTTTACTTCTATGTTCGTGCACAATGATTGACATCATTTTGATGCTGCTGCTGACCTAAGGTCAAGGTCACAGACTTTAACATTTTCGTTAAAGTTTTGCGTTAAGTTTACATTCTTTGTTTATATTTCAAGCATTCTTTGATGAAACTTTCTGATTTATGACTAGGTTTACTTCTATGTGTTCCTGCAGATTAGTTGACATCATCTGGATGCTGCTGCTATCCAAGGTCATGGAAACAGACTTATAGGTTTACATTAGAATTTTGTGCTTAGTTGGTTTTCTTTACTGATATTTGTAATATACTTTTGATGGAAGCATTTGATAGGTGATAAAGTTTACTTCTAGGTTCATACCATGTATAAGATTGGTTTCATTAGGGTGTGGTTTCATTAGGCGGTGGCACTGGTCGGGGGTATACGTGAGCCCCTGATTACTTGCTCTAGTTTTTTTTCCGCTATTTTTGTCTCCCTGTAAATAGCAGAAGCAAGACATAAGGAATGCTTACCCAGTGTCAGCACTCGGCAGCATAAATTTTTGTCCATTTTTCTGGCTTACAGAGCTCTAGATAAGAGGGAATATTGTTGATAATTAAGGATAATTTTTCTTATTTTTCGTAGAAACCATATGTTGTGACCCCTCATCTGAACGGTCTCAACGTTGAGATGGTTCAGATGAGGGATCACAACATATGTTTTTCTGCAGAATCAACAAAAATTATCCCTAATTATCATCAAATACTCCCTCTTATCTAGAGCTCTGGGCTTAGCAGTGTTTTGAGACAGTGCACACACAGGTAAGACACTACCTTGAGCGGAATGCTTGTTGTAAAATGTGGTTTACATAGAGTTCAAGCTGATGTGATACAAATTTATTAAACTCCTTTGGGAAAATGATAAGATGCTTGGCAAAGCCTTACATCTTTCACCACTGGTTTTATGAATAGTGTAATACTTGAGTACTCATGTAAGATCCTCTGTATAGCTGGACATCATCATCATTTGCCCAACTACCGAATCAACTACCATTCGGTAATCCTGGTAATTCTTATATTTTGGAAAGTATCATTACAGTGGTGCAGATAAGAAATGGTAACAGGGATAATTTAGGGATAATTTTCCAAATTTCTCCGTAAAACTTATGTTGTGACCCCTTATTAGAACCATTTCAGTGAGACGGTTTTAATGAGGGGTCGCAACATATGTTTTCTTTGAGAAATAAGAAAAATTATCTCAGAATTATCCTCAAAACTCAACCTTATATGGAAGTCGGCCATGTTTATTTGACATTAAGGCTTCAAAATGACCCCAGATCTCTAAATCGGTTATGTATTAATTCTGCTGCAAAACAGGTAGCCTGGATCAATCTGCAATACCCCATAACTGTTTCACCCTAAAAAATCTAAAAGCTGGGATGCCTTAATAATTATTGTAATTCAGTTGTCCCAAAAATGGAACAGTTTGGTTTCAAGTCCACTGTCTAATGCGTCCAAAAGCTGCAGATGGAATGGCAAACAGTGTAGACCCTGATCAGACTGCTCCTTAGGAGCAGTCTGAATTGGGTTTGCACTGTTTGCTCAGACTGAGACTCATCCCAATATTTAGATTTTTCACAGTATGTCATGTGTGTTATATCTTGTAGGAGCTTGAGTTACTGCCAGTTAAAGAACTACAGAACAATATTTATATCAAACACCCAGTATCAATGGAACAATACCTCATGGAAGGAAGTTACAATAAGGTAGGAAATAGTTAAGAATTTGTCATAACAGCAGCTGCTGAGGGTAAGAAAAGTAACTCCTGGGCATAATAGAAATACTGTTTTTTTACAATGTTTGCAAATACAAATGCATTTATGTTTCTCTGATTTTAGGGTGATTGAAAATGCATAAAAATACAGTGTTTTATAAAGAAATAATAAGAAAAAAATTATAAATCTACTAAATTTATACCATGAAAATTTAAAATAGCAAAACTGAACTTTTATCCTTCCGACAAAAATTAAATTACAGTGTAATTTAGTTTGTTTCCTTCCACTGAAATTTGTGTAAAATATACTGAGATTAAAAAAATAGTGAGAGTTTTATCACCAGCAAATAGACTGATTTATAAGTTTTCTTATAACACCATGCCATATGTGAAAGTCAAAGTCTTTTAGGCTCATTATGAGTGTAGCCTAAGCTAGGGAAAGCCAGCAGGTTCATTTGATCAAAGCAATGTCAGCATAACAAAGATATTAGTTAAGGATTTGTTTAGTCTTCTAAATCACATAAAGTCAAAGGGTGCTAATCGTTTTGCTGAAAAAAGATGTGAGAAGCTTTTGCACTGTGTAAAGGTCTTCAGTGGATGTACAGACTGAGATGAATATTTGCTGTGTGCACAGGCAACTTTCAGGTTTTTATTTTTCAAGGCTTTTATGTATCAGTTTTGTATGTAATTATTGAAATATTTTCTAGGTGTTCTTGGCGAGAGGAAATGTTCCAGCAGACAACTACAACTTCTTCATCGATATTCTTTTAAATACAATCAGGTACAGTGCTCCAGATAAGAAGGGGTAACAAAGATAATTTAGGGATAATTATCCATATTTCTCGATTAAATCATATTTTGTGACCCATCATTAGAACCGTCTCGTCGAGACCCAGGCTGATCTGAGTCTGCGCTGGGCGCACAACCACATTGTTGGTTTTGTCGTGTCGCGGCTCAAATATTGAGACAAAAGTGCCTAAGCAGTGAGTGTAGACCCTGTCCATAAAGCACAGTGCTCAGTCATTCCTGCAGAATCAGTGCTGCAGAATGAAGAAGGGGTAGCAGGGATAATGAGGGACAATTTTCCCTATATTCCCACTAAAACATATGTTGTTACCCCTCATTAGAACTGTTTCACAGAGACGGTTCTAATGAGGGGTCACAGCAAATGCTTTCATCGGGATAAGAAAAGTTATCTTTGAATTATCTCTGTTACCCCTTCTTATCTGAAGCTCTGTTAATAGCATATCTTAACAGTAAAGAAATCTGATGGATTTTCAGAAGCAATATGCATGTATTCACCAATTTGGAAGGTTGAATATGACATGCATAGTTTGCTGATAACTTAAGGTGTAAGGATACACTGCATTCTTTTCTGCCAGTTTTACAAAGGAAGACTTTCTGTTTGATTCCATGGTTGACCCTTCCGAAAAGAGTTCAGCGCTTAAAGAATTTTCTCCCCGTATTTGCTCCTAGTGGAGCAAATTCTTTCCCTTAAAAGTTCATTCCCATTTAGAATGGAGGACAATTAAAATTGCAGAGTTGTTTTCCCTAAAAAAGTGGACCCCTTATTGTTAAGATACTGTAATTTAATAAGTATGGATTATTTGTAAATATCCAAAAATTGATTTTACCATCTATTATTAAGTCGAACATTGCTGGCTAAATGGCAAGCAGCGTAGACCCTGATCAGACTGCTCCTCCTAAGGAGCAGTCTGATCTGGGTCTGCACTGTTTGCCCACACAAGTTACCTAATATTTAGTCATTTTGATGTCTCTTTTTATTTGCAGAAATGAAATAGCATTATGTATAGAGAAAGCATACAACAGAATAGCAGTTAGTGAGGCAGCTCGGATGTTGTTCTATGAATCTGTGAAACCTATGAAAGATTACGCAAAAACGGTGAGTAATAAGTTTATGATAGATATTTTATTCATAATCTTACAAACCGTAAGTTTGAGATAGCCTGTCAAACTTGCAACAAGAATAAAATCTTTACAGAGTTACATTATGGCAACTCCAGAATCAAGAAACTTCCTTGCTTTCAGGCCGGGCATTGCAACAAGAATAAAATCTTTACTGAGTTACAGTATGGCAATTCCAGAATCAAGAAACTTCCTTGCTTTCACGCCGGGCCGCGTAGCGCAATCGGTAGGGCACCTGACTCGTAAGTCAGAGGTCCTGGGTTTCATACCAGGTCTGGCCACATACTTTCGTTTCTCCTTCCGCTGATTCAAGAAGGGCAGTTGTCAGTTACTGGTGAAAGTATGTGCACTTAGTACTGGTTAACCACTTAGGAGGTCTAAGCCTGCCCAGGAATAGTGTGGTTAGGTTAACTGACTGTCCTGACATGACCATAGCTGTTTACCGTGGACGTTAAACAACAAATCAATCAATCAATCAATCAATCAATCAATCAATCAATCCTTGCTTTCACCAGCTGAGCATCAGCAGTCAATAAGTAAGTATGTAAAAGGTAAATCTTTCCCATAGCCTATTGGCCATATGGGCAGTGGGTGTATGAGGCCCACTGTATGTTGGCCACAGCATATGAAAGGCAGAGCTCAGCCCCTCTTTTTCCAGTGCCTTAACCTTCCCTGACTGGAAAAAGGTACCAATTTTACTGCTGGGTTGACAGTTTTCTAGTCTCCGACTGGCCGAACAGTGATTTGAACCCTTGACTTTTTGCACCGTAACTGACCACCTCTAAGCACTCAGCCATTTGCCTCTCAGAGTAGCTTTGTATCTAACATTAAATCTTGTGTACAGTATGGCATTTTATAGTGTACAGTATTATTCTAAAATTACTACACTTCATCAGTCAAAAAAATTATGGTAAAAATATTTTTTTCAGAAATTCATTTTTTTTCTTTCTGAAAATGCTTGGTGAAATTGCAGACAGTGTAGCCCCTGATCAGACTGCTCCTTATGGAGCAGTCTGATCAGTGTAAGGAGCAGTCTGATCAGTGTATACACTGATTGCATGTATATTTATATCACAACTTGATACATGTATTCAAAGTTTTAACACATTACCTCTTGTGCACATTTCAGTTTCTTGCTTTACATGTACTTTTACAGCGAGACTGGGAATCCAGAGCAGATGGCTTTTTCTACTTTAAACAAGAGGAAAAAGATTCGGATGAAGTGATACCTGCTAAATTATTAGCTGAACAGACAATAGAATATGCTCGAGAACTAGAGATGATAGTTTAGTTTATGAAATGAAACCTCGAATGTGTTTGACCAATAGAATTAAGACTCAGATGTGTTTAAACTGGGATGTGTTTGACTAACAGAATTAAGACTCAGGCGTGTTTGACCAAGACGTGTTTGACCAAAAGAATTAAGACTCAGATGTGTTTGACTAATGAAATTAACACCAAGATGTGCTTAGAGATTTGTCTGAATATTGTGTGAATACACAATCACCTCATTTAGGTAGATGGGTACACTTTTACAGATATGAAGGACCCACCTAAACATCTATGTCTAAAATAATTGAATCAGATCTACTTATAGAATCTTTGGAGTTACCGGGACCCAATTGTTTAAAGTATCTTCAGCTTAACAGAGCCTATAGTAAGGGAAGGAATCATTATTGAGTTTTCTAGCACTCATAAAATCAAGTATGCTTATATTTTTTTGTTGAAAAAAAGAGAGAGCTATTGCACTTTAAGGTAAATGAATACATTTTCAGGGGAAGTAACACTGTCATTTGCTTTTTTGCCTCCCTTTAAACTGGGTCATTCCTTAAAGGAAAGAATTTGCTCCTCTTTTAAGAGTAGATTCCATTTTGGAAGGGCTTCATTGCCTTGGGAAGCAAACAGAAAGCCACAAAAGTTGTCAGTTTGAAAAAAATTGGTACAAAAACATGGCAGTATACCAGAGCTCCACATAAGAAGGGGTAACGGGGATATTTCTTGTTTTCCATCAAAATATACGTTGTAACTCCTCATTAGAACTGTCTCAAAGAGACAGTTCTAATGAGGGTTCCAATGTATGTTTTCATGGAGAAATAAGAGAAATTATCCTTAAGTTATCCCTGTTACCGCTTCTTATCTGGAGCACCAAAACTCTTTAGATATTCAGGCAATCTATGAAATTGCCTTCTAAAGAAAAAATAAAAAAGCCAGAATAAAGAAAAGACAGACTCATTGTAAATGTTAGTTTTGTCTTTATTGGATTATTCCTATTTACAAGCACTGTTTGTTATATATTGTTTCAAAGACACTTTTCTGCTTTGGAGAGTAAAATGTACCATATTCCTATTGGTATTAGACATATTAGGTTTTGTATCCTGCAAAACAACCCCAAAAATCTAGATTTTTGGCTTGTTTTGGAAGATGAGTAAAAAACATCATACAGCAGAGATAAGAAAAGATGTTGCAATAATGATACTCATGGTGATGATCTCTTATATTGGGATTAATGCCAGAGCAAACGGTGTAGACCTGCTGTATTTGCCAGTCTGCCATCTATTTTCTGCCATATTGTTGGACTGAAAAATCAGCTTGTCCAAATTTTATGATAATGACTGTAGCTGATGAAAGTGTCCTGTGCCCAGTTGTTCAAAGTATAATTAGCTTGATGAAGTCGCTTAACGAAGTGGTTAATCCAGGATTTGTTAAATCTTCTAGTAAAAACATCAATTGGGCGAAAAAATTTTGCGGAGCTTTATCACAGCAAAACCTCCTAACATTTTTTTTTTTGCAAAATATGGCCATATTTTTGTAAACAATATGCTTGAAATCTTACCATCTCGTTAACTAACAATGTCTTTAGTTTTGAACAACCAGACCCTGATATTTTATCATAGTTACTTGTTAAGGTGAATGGTATACTTTCAGCAAAAGCAACTTAACCATTTGAGCCATGACACAACAAAACCAACAAAGTGGCATGTGGGCAAAGCTAAGACTCGGGTCAGCCTGCGCATCTGGCCAGTCTGGCAGAGTCTTTGCTGTGC
Organism: Ctena decussata; assembly: GCA_963989385.1. NCBI lineage: Eukaryota > Metazoa > Mollusca > Bivalvia > Lucinida > Lucinidae > Ctena > Ctena decussata. The sequence goes on along the minus strand of OZ022499.1, from coordinate 74,621,354 downwards.
ACTTATAGGGTAGCTAAGGCTCTGCACTTAAAGGGTAGCTAAGGCTCTAAGCAACCTCCATGCCTACAGCAAAGACTCTGATCAGACTGGGCGGATGCCCAGGCTGATCTGAGTCTTTGCTGGGCACTCATGCCACTTTGTCGGTTTTGTTGTGTCGCAGCTCATTTTCATTATTGTCTTCCGTCTCAGTGGGAGTGGACAACTTTTAGGAAGGGGTTCATCATCCAGGGAAACATACTCAAAGTCTCAAAAGTTGTCTTTTGTTGAATAAATGGAAAAATATGGCAGTATACCCATACATCTTTTGGCAAAGGAAGAGTGGGGTTACCATGGTTACTGACTTTTGGCTTGTGAGTCGCCAGCTGTTGCCTAGTGCGTGGGATATCTAATCAGGTTAACATAACTGAATTGAAAGGAGGAAATTGATGTTCTGAATTATCAGTTTAATTCAAAATAGTTTGACTCAGCCCTCAACCTGGTGTATATTCTACATCTGCGATAGAGACCATTCTATGAACTAATTATATCCATGCATACAAGTATACTCAGGGTCAAATAGCTTATGTCTGTACATCCATTTGTCTATGATTGTCCATGTGTTAACATTTACAGTAAAGTTTTGCATTAAGTCAGCATGCTTTGGCTTTATAAGGAGATTTTTTTTGGTTATACAAGGTGATGGCACTGGCAGGGGCTATAATACGTGAACCTCTGCTCACTTGCTGTAGGTTTTATTAATTATCACGTGTTGGATGATACCTCTTTCAAAGCCAAAACACGAGACTCATACATAGGCAGTCTGATCAGGGCATACACAGTTTACTTTTTAAGGTGAATCTGTACACCTCGATGGTTTCCTACCATTTTTAGCTTGCTTGTATGAAAGTACAGGGAAGTACTGTTGTCACCCTGCATGGCATGGACATCACACTGTAAAGGTTTCCAACAAATTTCATTTTATATGATGGGCAAGGCGCTGTCAGGCCAGCTATCCTGTATGTGGACATGTCTTTTTCCAAAAGGGGACAACTATTGTGAGTTCCTGTATGCTTCCATAGACAACAAAGCTTGTCCAAAACTGGGCCCAAACTAACGTCGTTGTTAGTTAACGTTTCGTTAAAATTTCAAATGTTAAAATCTCAAATACACCAATGTTTTTAGTTGAAAAAATGTGAGAAGCTTTTGCCTGCATTGCAAAAGCTTCTCACATTTTTTCAACTAAAAATATAAGTGTATTTGGTTATAAAGTCATAAAACACTTAACGAGTTGACCTCTTAATGAGCTCGTTAGGCTAACCATGCTTTGAACAACTGGGCCCTGGTCTTCTGTTGAAGGAAGGAAATTGCTCCAAGAGGAGGAAATTCTTTCCTTTAAAGAGATTTCCATTTAGGAGGGTGGCAAAATGAAAATGCCAGTTGTTTTCTCTGAAAGTGTTTCCACTCTCCTTAAGACAGATGCATGTGAGCCGCGTCACGAGAAAACCAACAAAGTGTCATGTGCACCAAGCGAAGACTCGGATCAGCCTGGGCATCTGCCCAGTCTGATCAGAGTCTTCGCTGTGTGCTTAAAGGATAGCTAAGTGTGAAAGCTAGCTTCATGCCCATGTGTATTTTAATGACATTGTTTACAAACAAGCATAGTTGCATACATTCCCTTTAGCTTATTTGCAAAAAAAAACCCTGATTTTATCTTTGGTTTGTACGATTATTGGTCTTCAACCCTTTCAGTAAAATAGAATCATCTTTTTCATTAATGTTGAATTTCACAACCCACGCAGGTATGGGCATGTCAAATATCACATAGTCTTTCTTAAAAATTTCCCACACTGAATGGATAAGATCTGGGGGTAAATCAGTGTAATATGCTTCCACAATGTCTTTAGTTTCTACACTTGAATAGTTGTCATTTTTTGCAGGAAAACGATAGCTTATAGAAAGTTCCTTGAAAATATAATTAGCTTCTTGTATCAAATTTTCATAGCTACCAATATAGTCATAATGTACCTCACAGGGATTGCACAAATCATAAATTGGCACAAAGTGTTCATTCACCTGCCCCTGCAGTTCCAGATGGTCCAAAATAAAGTACAAAAAGTCTTTGAATGTTATTGAACTGGTTTTCAATGTGTTATGTATGTTTCTTTCTTTTTCCCGTTCAGGGAAGTTTGCATAAAATGCATCAATACGATTTAAGAAAGCAGCACGAGCATCAGGATTAGGGTGAATAGCAAATTTGCTCCTATATGCCGATACAAGGCGTTCCAGGGGATCTCGAATAAACATAAACTTTTTGTATTCAGTGTTTTTCTGCACTTTGTCTTCCTCTTTGTAATCTTTTAGAAACTTTAGACGGTCAAGGTGCGTGAAATGAACATCATACCCACTTATTCTGTCTACCTCTGATGGTTGAACAACTCCTGCTAGTCCTAAAAATACTCGCTTGAAATTTGTGCATGCAACTTTTGGGACAAAGCAGAGCATGGTCTTTGATTTCTCATCAACAATAAGGTGCTTGTCCTCTTGAGTTGGGAACCGTTCTGTAAGCTTCTGTCTGTATGAGCAGGCTTTTTGTACTCTAGATGTACGTTCAGAGATGACAGTAGGCAGGTCTGTGGATGGGCTGTATTTCTGCAAAATTGATTTGAATTCCTGAATTAACTTCTTGAGAATGGAACATTTATTATGTTTTTATTAAGCAAATTGCACGTGCCATTGCAGTTGCAGTGGCTTGTATAGCATACCATCAGAGCCCTAGATAAGAGGGAACTTTTTGTGATAATTAGGATAATTTTTGTTAATTCTGCATAAAACCATATGTTGTGACCCCTCATCTGAACCGTCTCATCGAGACGGTTCAGATGAGGGGTCACAACATATGGTTTCAATGAGAAAAAAAAGAAAATTATCCCTCAATTATCATCAATACCCCTCTTATCTAAAGCTCTGATACCATTGCTGTGCCCTTATCTTTATGTCATAATGATGTCATGATGATGGCACTATGTTCTCACCTTTCAAGGTGAAAGGGCACCACTCACATTTTTTTCTTCCATTTTTACAGTAGAGAACACCTTTCATGAATTCCAGTTTGCTTCCTTGGACAACAAAACCCTCTTAAAAGGGGGTCTACTCTTGAAGAAAAAGATTTGGTCCTAGGAGAGCATATTCTTCTTTAACACTTGAACCCTCATTGAGAAGGGAAGCAAAACTGAAAATGATAGAGTTGCTTCCCCTGAATGTGTATCCATTCACCAATAACAAAAATTGTAACATCAAGTAAAGGTGAAATGAACTTCGACACTACAAAACCAACAAAGTGGCATGTGCACCCAGCAAAGGCTTAGATCAGCCTCTGCATGTGCCCAATCTGATCAGAGTTGTCGCTGTCCGCATGGAGCTAGCTTAGATTCTTAGCTACCCTTTAAGTGCACAGCGAGGACTATGATCAGACTGGGTGCCTGCCCAGGCAGATCTGAGTCTTCACTGGGCGCTCAAGCCACTTTGTTGGTTTTGTCATGTCGTGGCTCAAGTCTTTATGAACTCATCCATGGCCTCAAGTATATAATAGGTTGTATATGAAAAAGTTTTGGAAAAAATGTGTTTTAGACATTTTCACCCCAAAACAGCTGGTGGAACAGCAAAGAGAGTAGATTCAGATCAGACTGCTCCTGATCACTGGAGGGAAACTGCTTTATGGTGAATGGTATACTTTCAGGGGATGCAACTCTGCCATGTTTATTTTTTCCCCAATTCTCAAACTGGGTCAGCTCAAAGAATTTACTTCACCAGGAACAAATTAGTTCCTTGACCCTATTGCACTCAGAACGGCCAAAACTCTGTGGAGTTTTGGCCGTTCTGAGTGCAATAGGGTTAAAGAGCAGGCTCCCTCTTTGAAGGGTTATGTCTCCAAGAGAAGCAAGGAAGTCACAAAACTTGTTTCCCATGGAAAAAATAGAGGCATGCTGATTCAGTCTAATAAACAGTCTGATATTTGTGGTTATCCATCATGTTCATTTATGATGGCTAACCATTCATTTCAAATGAAATGAAGGTATGGTTAACCATAACATACTTTCTTTGATAGTTACTACAGTATGGCAGCATTGGACCAGAGGATTCAGTATGATTGGAAACCATTATATTATATTAATTTATGATGATCCCCCCCCCCACACCACAATTCTTTTCTGACGGGAAACTGGTTGAAACATCTGTTGGACTCATATCTATACCCAATCCCTCATCTATACCTGATTTTCCTCCCATCTATACCAGAATTTCTTGTCCTCCCCATCTATACCCGATTCTTTTCTCTCATGTATACCTGATTCATAAATCCCCCAACTATACCCGATTCCTGTCTCACATCTATACCCGATTCCTATTTCTCATATATACCCGTTTTTTTATCCTCCCATATATGAACATTCACCGTTGTTCTGTAAAGAGGATGATTTATAAAACTATCATCAAATATTGTAGACCTGATCACTATGCTCCTTAGCAGTCTTGAGCTTGGTCTGCATTGTTTGCTACGGTGTATTTTGATAGATATTTAGGGGCAATATACTAGTTCCATGTTCATACCGCTCTGTGGCAAACAGAAAAAATACCCATCTCAGGCCTTACCTGTGAAGCTGTAGCCCCTTTTGTTGGAGGTGGTACCTTTGTAACTGAAAAAGAGACAGTAAAACTTGAAAGCATGCTGAGAGCTACAGCTTTTATTTCACAATTTTGGTTCAAGCCTCCGTGTAGCCGAGTGGTAGGCATGCCTGTCTTTAACAAACTGGGTGACAGGTTTGAATCCCACTGGAGGCAGAATTCTGAAATTCTGACTGAAATATTTTTGCAAAGGATATAAATCTGCCAAGCCTTCATCATCCAATTATAATTTGTAACTGTAATCTGTACGGTAAAAACCCCAGTTCTATTTTCACTTGGAAATCGCATAGCCAAGAGTCTTGAAATGGATAGCCAAAATATAAATAAGCCGCGACACGACAAAACCAACAATGTGGTTGTGCGCCCAGCGCAGACTCAGATCAGCCTAGTGTAATAATGCTGTGTTACTATTGTTTATTTTCTTTGGGGAATTTGTGAGAGGTCAATTCAAATAGTAACTACAGAAATAAAACTAAAGTCCTTCCTCTGAAAAACAATTTTGTCTTTATTGAATATTATCCAGATTACTTCAAATACTTTTCTCAATCAAATATCATATATAACACAATTTAGGATGGTAAAGTCCAAAGGTAAAATAAGATGTTGAACTGTTGAGATCTTACTAACAACTAACTCCCTCTCTCAAAGCATGCCCTTTCCATTCATAACCTAGATGACATAAAAGGCTACTATACTTTCTGTTTAACAAATAAGGTTACTATGGTTCCTCTTACAACTTTCTCACATAGAGTATACACATAGAATTACAGACATGCTGCTTTAAAAATAAGGGCTAGATACTTCCTGTTAGAGAATTCCCAAGCCTGTAAGGTGTGACCTCAAAGAATCAAGATAAATCAGATTGACAGATCAAAGGCAGTGTTGGGTTGCAGGGAGTGTAGGGGAAAGGTTTAGACAGGAAACAGCCAGCTGTGCTAATAAAGATGAGAACAAAATGAAAAATATATGCCAATATATTACACTGGGCATCCGCCCAGTCTGACCAGAGTCTTCGCTGTCCGCATGGAGGTAGACCCTTAGCTACACTTTAAGCGCCTAGCAAAGAGTCTGATTAGACTGGGTGGATGCCCAGGCTGGTCTGAGTCTGCGCTGGGCGCACAACCACGTTGTTGGTTTTCTCTTGTCGCGGCTCAAATATACTAATCTGCTTATGTATTTGTGAAATGAGTTATGTGATAATTCCACCACTTCTTTTACTCCAAAGCAAAAGGGTGCACAAATACGCTCCACATATATATGAATAGCAGTTATATTTTGGTTACCTATATATTTGCAGACGCATGAATTTTTATACGCCCGTCGAAGACAGGTCGTATTATATCCTGACCTCCGTCTGTCTGTCCATCTGTCCGTTAACATTTTGTGTCCGCTCCATATCTCCTTAACCCGTTGAAAGATTTTTTTAAACTTGGGTCAAATGTTTGCCTTTTCGAGACAATGTGCAGAACTCATACTTCAATGATGTCCGACAAAGGTCAAGGTCACACTAAGAGTCAGAGTTCAAACGGTAAAATTTCGTGTCCGCGCCATATCTTGAAAACCGTTTAAGATTTCTTCATGAAAGTTTATACAAAAATAAAGCACCATCAGACGATGTGCAGAAGAAAGGAACCTTAACCCTATTTTCATTTTTGACGGAATTATGTCCCTTTGTATTTTTCATATAGTAATTTCATATAAGCTTCGTAACCGCTCCATATATCGAAAACCGTTTAAGATTTCTTCATGAAAGTTTATATGATTATAAAGCACCATCAGACGATGTGCAGAGAAAAAGGACCATAACCCTACTTTCACCTTTAACAAAATTATGCCCCTTTGTATTTTTAGCTCGCGTGAACGAAGTTCAGGAAGAGCTATTGCACTACCGTCGGCGTTAGCAAAATGTTAAAGTTTTGCGTTAAATTTTTTTATGTGATGGGCAAGGCGCTGTCAGGCGAGCTATCCTGTCCCTGTGACAGGTCTTGTTTGTAAAGTAATTTCATATAAGCTTTGTGTCCGCTCCATATCTCGAAAACCGTTTAAAATTTCTTCATGAAAGTTTGTATAAATAAAAAGCACAATCAAACGATGTGCAGAGAAAAAGAACCATAACCCTATTCTTATTTGACGGAATTATGTCCCTTTGTATTTTTCTTATAGTAATTTCACATCATCTTCGTGTCCGCTCCATATCTCGAAAACCGTTTAAGATTTCTTCATGAAAGTTCGTATACATATATAACACCATCAGATGATGTGCAGGGAAAAAGAACCATAACCCTACTTTCACTTTTAACAAAATTACGACCCTTGTATTTTTCATATTGTAATTTTGTATTTAATTCGTGTCCACTCCATATCTTCCTAACCTCTTGAAAGATTTATTTGAAACTTGAGTCCATTGTTCACCTTATCGAGGCAACTTACAGAACTTGTATTTCAACAATGTCCGACAAAGGTCAAGGTCACTCTTAGAGGTGAAAGTTCAAAAGGTAACATTTGTCCGCTCCATATCTCAAAAACCGTATAAGATTTCTTCATAAAAGCTAAAAAAAGTTTATACAAATATGAAGCATTTTCAGACAATGTGCAGAGAAAAAGAACCATAACCCTACTTCCAGTTTTGACGGAATTATGCACCTTTGTATTTTTCATATTGTAATTTCGTTTCTGCTCCATATCTTGAAAACTGTTTAAGACTTCTTCATGAAAATTTGTACAAATATCTGACGATAAGCATAAAACAAGAACCATGACACTACTTGCAGTTCTGATGGAATTATGCCCCTTTGTAATTTTTGTCTAGGAATTTCATATAAGCTTCGTTTGTTTTGTAGTTTTATATCTGCCTTATTATTGAAGATTTAAGCTACTGACAAAAGTTCTGTCATCTCTTGTTGTCTTTCCAACTTTAAGCCCCAACGGGCGTATATTGCCCCGCTCAGCGGAGCTCTTGTTATTTCCATGTTGGGATGGAACTGCTCGTTTACCAGACGTATGGCTGGACCCAGAGAAGTTAACATACATGTACTGATGACTACATTTAAATTCAGAGGCAGTATCTGGTGCACAAATATGTAACAATGAATTTACAAAGCCAGTTTTGAAATTAATTAATTTGCACAATAATAGGTTATTGATAGAAACATACCTATATGGCCACAAAGATGTTTACAGATATAAAAGAGGTTTAATACATATGTAAACAAATTGGTTCAAAACTCTTTTCAAATATGAGCCGCGACACGAGAAAACCAACAATGTGGTTGTGCGCCCAGCGCAGACTCAGATCAGCCTGGGCATCCGCCCAGTCTGATCAGAGCCTTCGCTGTCCGCATGGAGGTAGCTTAGAACCTTAGCTACCCTTTAAGTGCTTACCGAAGCGTCTGATCAGACTGGAAAGATGCCCAGGTTGATCTGAGTCTGCAAGGGGTACACAACCACTTTGTTGGTTTTCTCGTGTCGCGGCTCATATATGCATGTGTATGTAGAAAGAATTGGCAGAAATGGTGTAATGTTTAGTGCGCACCTAGTTGCAAATACATATATATCGTTTTGAATGTTGCCTACACTCCTGCTGCAAAAAACGTTTAGGCACGCTGTGAATTTCATGATGTCGCAAACGAAGAGATAATTCGCCCACCTTTATTCAAATAAACAATACTAGTACTCCATTCAGCGCATTGAGCAGCTCCTCACAGACCTTAGACTCATAGAGAGGCGCGCGGTCCAGTGGTTAGAGACGCTGATTTATTGTACAGAAAGTCGCTGTTCGGCCAGCCAGCGACTGGAAAACTCTGTCAGCCCAGCAGTAAATGGGTACCTTTTTTCGAATCAAGAGAGGATAAGGCAACGAAAGGAGAGGAATGGGGTCCGCCTTTCATAAGATGTGCCCAAATACGGTTGGCCTCTGATATCTACTGCCCAAACGACCTCTAGGCCAGGGCCCAGTTGTTCAAAGCATCGTTAGCTTAACGAGCTCGTTAAGAGGTCAACTCGTTAAGTGTTTTGCAACTTTATAACAAAATACACTGATATTTTTTGTTGAAAATATGTGAGAAGCTTTTGCACTGCAAAAGCTTCTCACATTTTTTCAACAAAAAATATTGGTGTATTTGAGATATTAACATTTGAAATTTTAACATCACGTTAACTAACGACGTCGTTAGTTTTGAACAACTGGGCCCAGGAGAATACTCACAGACTTAAAAAAATCTAGCAACAAAAGTCGTTTAATCTGAAAAGACTTACCAATATAGCTGAAATGAAGGTAGCCCATGAACACGACAGTAAACCCGAGTATGTAAGGCAAGACTCGAACATGCCTTCTGGGCCACAGATGTATAGGAAGCATTCTTAAGCCTAAAAGAAGAAAATCCAGCATAAATATACCCAGCAGGCATACAAGATTGAATCAACCTTGATTCATGACGTTGAATCAAGGTTGGTTCAAGGTTGTGTGCCCAGTGAGATATAGTTTACATAAAATTGTGTTAGACACAACTTAGGCAAATAAGCTTTCTTTGTATGCAAACACTCGCAATCTGACTCGAACCAGCTTGCGCATCCTCAATTAGAAGGGGGCAATTTTTTTTCTGAATTCCCGTTTTTCCTTACGTCCGTCCGTCCACAAGCTTCCATGTCCGTTTCTGTTAGTATATTCATGATATTTAAATGACTTTAAACTCGAAGCAGGTGCTATACCCAGCAGACACACAAGATTGAAAGGACATTTAATCAAATTTTGATTAAATGTTGATTCAATCATGTTTTTCCGCTGGATAATGATCGCTTGGTCAGGTGTATATCTGTTCAAAACGAAAAAGCCATTTTGCATACTATTAAAATGAAATACTATGATAATAGTACGAATTATGGCAATTTCTTCCTAAATGCTATAAAACCTATTATTCCGTTTTGCACGTAGTTTGAAGTAGTCTGAAAACGTGTTACAACTATCGTTTAGTAAGTGTATAACCTCTTCGCCAGTAAACCATGTTTGTTTAATGGTTTATTCCACAATTCATGGTGTGCCTTATTTTAAAGTTGAAATCACAACAACAAACGCAACTTTTATATTATTACACCACAATGATCAGCCAAAAACATTATGACACACTAATTTGATTTTAAGGTAAATGGGTACACTTTCAAGGGAAGCAACTCTACTATTTTCATTATTGTCTCCCTTCTAAATGGAGGTCAGCTGTTAAAGAAAAGAATTTGCTCCAGTAGGAGCAAATTCTTTTCTTTTAAAGTTGACCCTATTTGGGAAGGGGTACGTAATCCAGGGAAGGAAACGGGAAGTCACAAAAGTTGTTCCCCTTCGTAATAATGGCAAAAAATCAATGAGAGTATTCCTATACACTTTAAGATGCGCCCCGATCAGGCGATTTGTCGAATAAATGGCGGATGAATGGAAAACAGTATAGACCCTGATCATGGAAACAGTCTAGTAGGTGTCTATACAGTTCTTTAGTCACAGTATCTGGGTAATAACAAGAAACAAAATATACTTACTTTTCGAAACATGAAACCAGTAATGAGGTTTGGGTGCGCAACTGAGTAATAATCAAATGATCAGGTACATGAGAAAATGATACTGCGCATGCCCAGACCTGCCCGAGTACTTACCAGTCTGGTCAGTGCGAACTTCATTCAGCCAAAAGCTGGAACTTGCAATTTAAAAAACAACAACATGCACATGCCTGACAAGACTGTTCATATGCGCAGGCTGTTTTGGAATACCTACTTGTAGCTTGCACAAAATAGTCTTAAGACATCTTTCTCAAGGATCCCTTAAGTTAATTGTAAATAGATCGAACAAATACCAAGAACAAAAGAATCTAGGGATCTTTGAATATTATTGATAAATAATGTATACACCAGGACAAAAGATAATATTTACTCCCCTGTTTTAATAAGCAACTTATACCTAACAAACTAGTCCAGTTTTTAGACGCGATTACTACCCAGCAGGCACATTACGTTGAAATGACGTCGTACTGACGTCTATGCGACGCCAGTGCCGTCGCATGGATGTCAGCACGAAGTCATTTCGATGACATGTTCCCGCTGGCATCGGGAGGACTATGGAGACTTTTCAAATTGTGCAAAAGAGTTAGTGCTTCGCTTTTGAAATCAGTTTTCTCTGAATTCTGTGAAGGATTCAGCAGATGTCTCGCGAAATTTTGCTGAAGCAACTTAAAATGGAAACGCACAACATTTCATTTTCCGGGGCGCACATTTAAACACTGAATTAGATTTGTTAGCTTTGTTGGTGCTTAGATTTTATTACACCCAAGAATAAGCAAATTCGACGAATTTATGTTCCCCGTTTTGGAAGGGGTAGGAGGAGGGGAGAAAAAAAAGATTGAAAAAAAAAAAAAAGGTACTCACTTTCTATGCACTTTGATATTATTTCAGCCTGAGAAATGACAGTTAAAAACTCGGAAAAAGTAGTAACTATTAACTTGATTATATCCAAATCTTATGCATATCTACAGACACGATAAGTTGAAGAAGCCTGCAAAGGTTCAGAACGATGCATGAACCAGGGGACCAACGGTCCTTTAGCTTGCCCGAGATCGTGCTACATGTCAACGTACACATTTTGTCACTTCGCCCATTTGTTACAAATTTTAAACCAGTGGCTTTAGAGAAGTACATATTATGATTTGAAAATCTCGGTGACGCTCATTATGTCCCCCCACCAAAGGTGAGGGAGGACACATTGTTTTCAGTGCGGATCCCGTGCGTCAGCGTCGGCGTCCCTGTGACAGATTTCTTGTATGCGTGATATCTCTTGAACCAATTAATGGAATCTCACCAAACTTGCATGGGTATATCATTGGGACAAGTTTAAGAGCTGATTAGATTTTGGTGACCTTGACCTCATTTTCAAGGTCACTGGAGGACTTAGATGACAATTTATTGTACCCACTATATCTCCTGAACCAATGAATGGAATTTGTCCAAACTTGCATGGATGCATTATTGGGACAAGTTTAAGAGCTGATCAGATGTTGGTGACCTTGACCTCTTTTTCAAGGTCACTGGAGGACTTAGCTGACAATTTCTTGTACCCACTTAATCTCCTGAACCAATTGATGGAATTTCACTAAACTTGCATGGATAGCTCATTGGTACAAGTTTAAGAACTGGTTAGATTTTGGTGGGCTTGACCTCATTTTCAAGGTCACTGGAGGACTTAGATGACAATTTCTTGTAACAGAGATATCTCTTGAACCAATGGATGGAATTTCACCAAACTTGCATGGATACACCATTCGGACAAGTTTAAGAGATGATTTGATTTTGGTGACCTTGACCTCATTTTCAAGGTCAGAGTCATCTATGTAGGATATCTTTAGAACCAGTGGATGGATTTTTTCAAACTTGCCTAGATATTTTACTTCTTCAGGCTTTTTATTCATTAGAGGGGATGGGAAATGGGCTGGTGGGGGGGGGGGGGGACATCAGTTTTTCTCTGAAAAAACATTTCTAGTCTTTCGTACCCCCTGACCGTCGGAGGCTCCACATTAAATTTAGCTTCAATTGGCCAAGTGACTTCTGGGGAGATGTTTGAAAACGTTGACGGGAGACAGAATAACAATGATACTGAACAAAGATCATAGAATGACCTTGACCTTTTGCAACATACTGTCAGCATCTACTCAATAAGTTAATCATGTATACCAAGTGTTATATTTTAGACTTAAATAGTTTCTGTAAAATGCGTTATTTAAGCATTAGCATACAAACCAAAGTTGCAATAATTAGGTATTGCCATAATTAGGTCAATGTCAATGCAGGGTCTTCATTAGAACAAACAATGTAGGGCTTGAGTCCTTGATGCTACATACAATGTTCCAAGAGCACTGGCTCTTCGGTTCTGGAGAAGATTTTATAGGAGGTTCACCACAAATTTTCGTTCCCGAAACCCAGGGAAGCTTCAGATAAAACATGGGCTCAACCCTCCCGGTGGCTTCAGAGGAGAAGATGTTTGAAAATGTTAACGGGCGACAGAATCTCAGTGACCGTGAACAAAGGTCAGAATATCTATTGACCTTTAGCAACATAACGTCTCCATCTGCTCATGTAGTCATAAATATACCAAAAATATTCCTTATACCTAAACAGTTCTGAGAAATCCATTGTTTAAAGTCTCCATAGTCATATAAGCGGTAAAAACGCCTAAACCCAAAACATTGTAAAAAGTTGTTCAGCCTTCACGTTTGGTAATAAAATTTGGGTTGGTGTGCATATATTGAGTCATATAACTGGCAAAAAGTAGAGAAAACAAGTTTTTGAAAAATAACAAATTGCTACACAAAATATAATTTCCTGTTCTGGTTTCCCGTCTAACAATGCTATGTAAACATAGACGGGATAGTGATTGGGAATCCATGTCTATACATTGTATTTTTACCATTTTATGAACTCGACAGTAGGTCATTTAGTTGCCAACTAAAGTGACCCAAATAAGTTTTCAAACCCTTTTTATGTGAAACTCAAGGATGTTTATTTTTTTTAAAGCTCGCTAATCACGGTCATTTACAATTACGAAGCTATAGTGAGAAGCTTGCAGCGATACCCCCGTGCTAATAGAGCAATGGGGCCTTTAAGCAGTTCCTCATGTAAAAGCATAATGGACCAAATTTGAACTTGTCCTAAATTATGTCACGGTCAACGCAAGCTCATCATTTGAACAAACCGAGTTCCCGATTCTACATAGAAAGATTCATGCCATTTGGGCTTTCTTTCTGGAAAAGATTTTTAAAGAGTTTTTACCATATATGGGCATGGCAGCCATCTAGGTCATGTGACCGAAACTATCTTAACAAATTTTCGCCCCTACGACCCAAGGAAACTCCACATGAAATATGGTTTCAATCGACCTAGTGGTTTCAGAGAAGATGTTTGAAAATGTTGAAGGACGGATCACGGATGCATGGCTTTACTATGGCTCTCACCTATGAGCATAAAGGCTCACGTGAGCTAAAAACTGTATTAGGAGTTGCGTATACAATAGGTCTTCTGATGCCAAAGCTAAAAAAGTAACAAAGATTATGCGCATCTACAGATAATGAAGAAGAAGAAGTCTGCAAAGTTTCAAAATGATTCAGTAAAAAACTATAGGACTTACGCGCGCAATAGGGATTGAACCACGGAAGCCGAATACTATGTCCCCTGACTTCTTTTTTTGTCGCACCTGCTTTAGCATGGTGCGATATAGGAGTTCACTTTTCCGTCCGTCCTTCCGTCAGTCATTCTGTTCGTCCGTACGTTCGTCCGTACGTCCGTCCGTCAACAATTACGTCGACCCTAGCATTTTAGTCCATTTCTCGCAAACTATGATACCTACAATCATCAAACCTGGCATAAAGCTTCTTCTTAGAATGTTCTAGAGGGCTGTTGCTCTTATGTTTAGCCTTGACCTATATTTTATGCTCTGCTGACCTTGTAAAACAGTCCATCAACAATTACGTCGACCCTAGCGTCGACCCTAGCATTTAAGTCCATTTCTTGCAAACTATGATACCTACAATCATCAAATCTTGCATAAAGCTTCTTCTTAGAATGTTCTAGAGGACTGTTGCTCTTATTTTTACCCTTGACCTATATGTTATGCTCTGCTGACTTTGTAAAACGGTACCTCAACAAATATGTAGACCCTAGCGTTTAAGTCCATTTCTCGCAAACTATGATACCTACAATCATCAAACCAGGCATAAGCTTCTTCTATGAATGTTCTCGAGGGCTGTTGCTCTGATTTTTAGCTCACCTGAGCACGAAGTGCTCAAGGTGAGGTATTGTGATCGGTCTTTATCCGTCGTCCGTCGTCCGGCGTCAACTTTTGCTTTAAACGACTTCTTCTCCAAAACTGCTGGACGGATTTCGAAATAATTTCACAGAAATGTTCCTTGGGGGACTCTCTACCAAAATTGCTCAAATGGTTCCGCTCCGCTGAACAATATGGCCGCCAGAGCTAAAAATAGAAAAACCTTTAAACGACTTCTCCACCAAAACTGCTGGGCCGATATTGAAATAATTTCACAGAAATTTTCCTTAGGAGACCCTCTATCAAAATTGCTCAAACGGTTCCGCTCCGCTGAACAATATGGCCGCCAGAGCTAAAAATAAATAAACATTTAAATGACTTCTTCTCCAAAACTGCTGGACCGATTTTGAAATAATTTCATAGAAATGTTTCTTAGGAGACCCTCTACCAAAATTGCTCAAACGGTTCCGCTCCGCTGAACAATATGGCCGCCAGAGCTAAAAATAGAAAAACCTTTAAACGACTTCTTCTCCAAAACTGTTGGGCAGATTTTGAAATAATTTCACAGAAATGTTCCTTTGGAGACCCTCTACCAAAATTGCTCAAACGGTTCCGCTCCGCTGAACAATATGGCCGCCAGATCTAAAAATAGAAAAACCTTTAAACGACTTCTCCTTCAAAACTGCTGGGCCGATTTTGAAATAATTTCACATAAATGTTCCTTTGGAGACCCTCTACCAAAATTGCTCAAACGGTTCTGCTATACAGAACAGTATGGCCGCCAGAGCTAAAAATAGAAAAAAAGCTTTTAACAGCATCGTCTCTGAAGCCAATGGCTCGATTAAAAAAAAAATTCACAGGAATTTTTTTTTTTCTCATGGCCCTTTACCAAAATTGCTAAAACGGTTCCACTCCGCTGAACAAAATGGCCGCCAGAGCTAAAAATAGAAATAAATCTTAGAATGACACAGAGGGCACAGTTATGATCCAATCATCATGAAACTTTGTCAGAATGTTTATCTATATGAAATCTAGACCATCTTTGAAACTGGGTCATGTGGGGTCAAAAACTAGGTCACTGGGACAAATCTTAGGAAAACCTTGTGCACACCCTAGAGGGCACAGTTATGATCCAATCTTCATGAAACTTTGTCAGAATGTTTATTTATATAAAATCTAGGCCAAATTTGATTCTGATTCTTGTGGGGTCAAAAACTAGGTCACTAGGTCAAATCTTAGAAAACCCTTGTGTACACTCTAAAGGGCACAGTTATGATCCAATCTACGTGAAACATTGTCAGAATGTTTATTTTCATGAACTCTATATCAGATTTGAAACTGGGCCATGTCAGGTCAAAAACTAGGTCACTAGGTCAGTTCTTAGAAAAACAGTGTGAACGCTTTAGAGGACACAGTTTTGTTCTAATCTTCATGAGACTTTGTCAGAATGTTTGTCTCCAACAAATCTGGACCAAGGATGCAACTTGGTCATGTTGGGTCAAAAAGTAGGTCACTAGGTTAAACCTTAGAAAAACATTGTGTACACTCTAGAGGGCACAGTTTTGGTAACTTTGGCAGAATGTTCATATCCAAGAAATCTAGGCCAGGTTTGAAACTGGGTCATGTGGGGTCAAAATCTAGGTCATTAGGTTAAATCTTATGAAAACCTTAGGTACACAATCAAGGGTTCATTTTCCATTTAATCTTTGTGAAACTCTGTCGGTCATATGGATGTCTCTGTGGTTAAGTTCACAGGATACTCAGGTGAGCAATCCAGGGCCATCATGGCCCTCTTGTTACCTTGACCTATATTTCATGCTCTGCTGATTTCGTATAATTTTATATTCAAAATTACATCGACCCTAGTGTTAGTCCATTTCTCACGACCTATGATATCTAGAATCACCAAACCTGGCATCAAGTTTCTTCTCAGAATGTTCTTGAGGGCTGTTGCAATTAATTTACCCTTGAAGCGCAGTGCAGGTGCGACATAGTATTCCCCGGATTTCTTGTTCGATAAAGACCTCTCCCTACCATATAAGAGAGAACACAGGTTTTCTGAGTTTACAAGGGTGTAACTGCCTATACGCAACACGCACCTGCGTATTTTCCTGCTGAAATTTTGCAAACAGGTTTCGGTACTAACTGCCAACGGACGTGACAACATGAAATATCTTAGGCCGAGTGCAACCGCAAAATATCTCCTCGGAGTATGAAACATGATTTTGCGTATCACGTAATTGTCCCTACCTACGCCACGGTTCATGTGAACTTAATCGTCCAGGGCTGATAGTGCAAAACTTACAACGTCATTAGTTAACGAGACTGTAAGTTTTCAAACGCAATATATTCTTAAACACCGCCATTTTTTGACAAAAATATGAGTCCTTTGCAGTGCAATTAAAGCTCATCATTTTTCAGCAAAATAGTAGAAGCGAGTCTAGCGATGCTTTGATTAACAAGGCCCAAGTGTATACCCATACATTCTTACATGTCTATAAATGACACACGAAACAACAATACAACAATACTGGCATACAAATTTAGAGGGTGTGGATTGATTTCATAAAAATAATGAATTTATCGATCATTTTAATTCCGCAATAGATAACCTTAATATAGGTGACTGAAGAACCATTCAGATACTATCTTTGTGAATCAGTTCCCATACATAAAAAAATCTGGGAATGTTCATAACCTCTTGGATATGCATGTTCTTTAATTTTAGCCGGGCCGCGTAGCGCAATCGGTAGGGCACCTGAATCATAAGTCAGAGGTCCTGGGTTCGAAACCCGGTCTGGCCACATACTTTCGTTTCTCCATCCGCTGATTCAAGAAGGGCAGTTGTCAGTTACTGACGAAAGTATGTGCACTTAGTACTGGTTAACCGCTTAGGAGGTCTAAGCCTGCCCAGGAATAGTGTGGTTAGGTTAACTGACCGTCCCGACATGACCTTAGCTGTTTACCGTGGACGTTAAGCAACAAGTCAATCAATTAATCTTTAATTTCAACTACCTTTCTGCACTGATATATTGCAGTTCAGCGTCAATATGTCTACTACCGCACAAAGACAAAATAAGTAAGTAATTTATTAATGCAATAAGCCATAAGGCCCATGAGCACATATACGTATAACAACATTCATGTTATGCAGGATAGCAAATAAGATAATAAGTAATTTTTACATCCTCGGGAGAGGTGCAAATTTAGAATCAAGTTCATGAGAAGCGCTATCTGAAATCTAACATAACACTACACATTTCACCATCTGAACATATATGAACCGGTGTACCTAAAACCAGTAATGTCCAGTAGTGTACAGTAATGTCCAGTAATGTACAGTAATGTCTAGTAGTGTACAGTAATGTCCAGCAGTGTAAAGTAATGTACAATATTTTATGCCCTAATGACGTTATTCAGGGGCAGTAATATCCGGTCCTGTCTGTTTGTCTGTCTATCTGTCCGTCTTCATGTCTGTCCGATCGTCAAACTTCTGGGATAAAGTTAAAGCAATCATCAACTTCTGCAATTTTCTTTTTTAATCTTTTGCACATGTTGTTGAGAGAGGCGCCGTAGTCGAGTGGTTAGAGTGGCTCGGCTATTGTGCAGAAAGTCACCGTAAGGTCGTGAGTTCGCGGCTCACTTTCGCCATACGATGACTGGAAAACTCTCTCTGTCAACCCAGCAGTAAATGGGTACCTTTTTCGAATCAGGGAAGGATAAGGCAGCGAAAGGAGAGGGATGGGCTCCGCCTTTCATCAGCTGTGCCCAAGATACAGTGGGTCTCTAACCCCCACTGCCCCTACGGCTATTAGGCTATGGGAAACCTTTACCTTTACCTTTTTTACATGTTGTTGACATTAAATCATGCAATTGGCTTTTGACTTTTAATAAAAGCAACAGTAACATAATTAAGGACTTTTGAACTTGGTCATTTTAAGCAACGTAAAGCTCTCATACTCAGCCCCGAATGTTTCTTTGTTGATATTATGAAAATATGTTTTTGGCTTTTTGACGAAAATAATAGAACAATTGATAAAATTGTGGACAGTTGAACTTAGTATTTTTGGGCAACGTACTTGCAGTTTGGAGTTTTCGCTATTTTCAGTTTTTTCCAGAACATATATATACACAGTACAGCATAAAAATTTTAGGATCTGAACGAAAGCATATTGCCAAGATAGTCCGGGGGCATATGTAGTTTCCGTGAACATTCGTGTTAATTTTTGGCAACATATATCAGCGTCATCAGTGGTGGGTACACATTGGAAAAACACATGTTGCCATTTTTTCCTAATGATCCTTTGGCCGTAACGAACGATAATATACGTTACTTATATGTATTAGCGTTAAAATCATGTAATGTCAAGGTAAGGTCCTTTTGTTTTATTTTTGTTCTTTGGTTTCTCTTTAGATTCATCTGCAAGTGTTAGAAAATACTGCTAAGTTTGTTTGTAACATTTACTACCATAGGTAGTAACGTAAATAACATTAATTTATAATATAGTCCATTATTATACAATTCCAGTATTACTTCACTGTTTCTCACATAACATTTAACAATATAATATCCTGGTTGTGCTTATGGAATACTGTTTACTTGGAGCAACCAGTTTTATCACCAAGTGGTTTAAGGACTTCATGAGGTGTGTTTTATACGTGACGAAACTAAGAATATTTCAAATAGTAATAAATAAAGACTTGACGGATTCAGAACAGACAAACCGGATTTTGCTGTTTGCTTATTTGATATGGCAAAAAGCAAAAGTTTTATTGATTTTATTGCCAAGCTACTCAATTTTACGATTCTTGAGACAGTAACATACGAGACATCTTTGTATATAAAGCAAAGGCTGCTAAAACAGATTCATTACTTTAAAGAAAAAAGAAAAAAACAATATGCAATCACAAACCAGCATTTGATTTGTATAAAAGCGCCAAATAAAGCGATATAGTCAGTTTGGTGAAGGTGAAACCTGATCGGCGATTGTCCGGGTAAGTTCAACATTACCAGTAATCAGAAATTCAAAGTATTATTGAAAAGATCTGGTACATTTAACATACAAATTGTAAAAATCTAAAACAGAAATATTACCCGACTCTTGAAGAGGGAATACACACTGTTATCTAACAAAGCTAATGCGAACATTTGCTGACAGAGAATACTTACGTTCGTACGACTATCGCGTATTTTACGTGACCAAGGGGGGCATCATTGATCAGTTTAAGTCGAGAAACAAACCCCGGGATAAAGCGTTGCATAGTAATTTATTACAAAGATATATCTGATCTACGTATACAGTTCTTAACGGCACTGTACTAGTTGGGACCTTAAGAGTACAATGTCACAGACAATTATTTAAGTAGAAGGAAAAGAATAAAAGGAAGTCGTTTCACGAGCTATCACATCAAAATAGAAATACATGTATACATATACTTTTTTTTAAAGATTATCTTCAGTTTACTTCCATGCTATTTTTTCATTTTTTCTTATTAGAATGTTTGTATACAACAATCTCTTAAAAGAATTGATTCAACATTGAACCTGCAACATGGAACCTAGGGCCGGGCCGGGTAGCGCAATCGGTAGGGCACCTGACTCGTAAGTCAGAGGTCCTGGGTTCGAATCCCGGTCTGGCCACATACTTTCGTTTCTCCTTCCGCTGATTCAAGAAGGGCAGTTGTCAGTTACTGGCGAAAGTATGTGCACTTAGTACTGGTTAATCGCTTAGGAGGTCTAAGCCTGCCCAGGAATAGTGTGGTTAGGTTAACTGACCGTCCCGACATGACCTTAGTTGTTTACCGTGGACGTTAAGCATCAAATCAACCAAATCAACATGGAACCTATGATCACGTTTGATTTAACGATTAATTTATCTCTTTAAGGGACAGAGTTCAACAGAGCCATGAGCCAGATATGGTTTACCTCCCCCCACGGGGAGTTTTGTAGACCATACTTTTCTTAAAGTCCAGTATCTTAGAAGTATTTTGCAGCATGTTAGCCCTCTGGCGAGTGGGGCGTTAAGCTGTAACAGCCTGTTACAAACGTTACCCATTAAAAAAAAAAACATAACATAAAAATTATCAAAAATTAAAAAAAATATAATTCACTTTCCTATGTTTAAAATTATAATAGAGTCCAATAGAACAATCCAAGAACTAAAAGTTATGATGTTTGAAAGGTCACTTTAGCCTACATGGTGTAATATACGTGACATTTAACTTTACACCCCATTAAAATTGCTATTTCCATCCAGAATACTTTCTTTTTGTAAGTTATTCCTTTAATATTAGACCATATATTTGTTATTGTGTTAAAGACAATTTATCGGTCTTTTCAGATCCGCAAAAAATATTATCCTGTCTTGTATACTTTGGGAGAAATATGGTGTTGAACACAGCCGCCCCTTATAAACGTTCTATATTACAGATATCACTTTCCGTATAATTTAAGTGCTTGAACTACACCGTTGAATCGAAAACAACTGTAAATGTTAAACTTGAATATGTCAGTCTATTTAAACAGCAAGGAACAGTTCCACAATATTTTGAACGCATTTAAGTCGGCCATAATAATCGATTATATACGTTACCTAGGGCTATTTTTTGTTAAAATCATATAATTTGAACCTAGAACCATTTTGTTTTCTTTGGTAGCAGTTTCTTTATTAAAGAATCTTTTAATATAAGAGAAAAATGCATTTTGGTTCATTTTTTATCATTAGCTATTACTGGTAGTAACGTAAATAACATTTAGCATTTAAGATATTTCATTACAATACTGTTAATCAGTTTTTTTTCACTGCCACATGTAACAATACCACATATAAGACTGGGTTTTCTTATGATATATTGTTTACCTGGACCTATCAACACTTCTCTCAATTATTACTTTTAGGGATTCGTGAGGTGTGTTTTATACGTGATTAAACACAGTATACTTTAAATTGTAATATTAAGGGCATTCACATATTCTGCACAAGTAAAACAGGTTTTGCTGTTTACTTTGTTATTATATCAAAAATTAAAGTATTTCATTATGGCATTGCCAAGTTTGTTTCTTTTACAATTTGTACATTTGAGTTTTAAAGACAGTGACAGACGTCAAATTTGTTACATACAGCTGAAAAAAAACAACAAAAAAAAACAACAAAAAACATACAACTTCAGAAAAGATAAAATAAAACGACGGCTATTAAATGCCAGCGTCGGTTTTGCATATTGGCCTCAAACAAAATGATGTCCAATCAGTTTGATAATGTTAAAACCTAAGCAATTTTGACCTGTTTAGTTTAAAACTATAAAATTATCAGTAATCAACAATACAAAATATGGTACAACCTTGTTCATTGACAGGATTTGATTAGTTCTTACATGCACACTGATGACCTATAAAGCAGAACAGTAAACCTAAAGTATGAAGACTTCATCCAATACAGTTCTGCATCAAAGCTAAATAGATATTTGCTGGCAGACTATACTTACTTTTGTAAGACTATCGTATATGTTACGTTACCAAGAGGAACAATATTGCTCAGTGACAGTTAAGAAACAAACATTGTTTTGAAAATGTTTAATGGTAGTGTTAATGCGTTGCTTTATTCAGTTCATTTTTGTAACTAACAATAATGTGTCAACCAGGAGTTTGGGAGAATAGTATCAGAAACGTTTAATACAGAAAAAGAGGCACGGGCAGTTACTAGCGATACTGTAGCAATCTATAAATGCTATGTTTAAAATGATCTATATTTCTATGCTTTTGTTTCTTGCTCTTTCAAGTCTAACTACATTCAATCATCTCTTAAAGAATCTAACTACATGTAGTTACATTCAATCATTTCTTAAGGAATCAATTCACCAAAGGACATATAGATACGTTTAGTTGGACAAAAATGATTTTATTGTTTTTTTTTTCGAGGGACAGTGTTCCAGTAAGCTCTTCCCACATAATGGAGTGGTGTATGCAAATGGCAGAATATATTAATGTTGATCATCATTGTTCAGATATTTATGAGCAAATCTTAGTTGTTCTCCTTCAAAATGTATTCACCTACATTGTAGTTATGCTGAGAAAAAAGAAAAGAAAGGTTGAACAAGTAACATATACAACTATTCATTGAGAGTTTATAAATTCTTCATTTCCATTATCCTTAACCAGCAATACAGTACTTCTGAAGAGCAAATAATCAAGTAATAGAAATGGTACAAGCAAATTATCAAGAAATAGAAATGGTGCATACCTGTACATGCCAAGGGAGGGCTAACCTAAATAACTTTCTGCATTTGATCTCCGTGACCCTGTATTACATGTACCATATTATTTAGCAATAAATATGCTTGTAATCTGCTAATTTATGATATCTTACTGCTCATCAAATCATCCTTGTCCAAATGTTTTGATTACTGTTAGAGAATACAGCATTTTGGCAATATCCAAACACCAATTTTAGTTGCTTACATATTGAAAATTGTCTGACCAAAATTTATCTTTCGTAACACCTATAGTCCTTGATAGTAACAAGAAGTGGGAATAAAACCATGGGGTTTGCAAAATTACCTGACCAGTTAATTATTCGTAACAACAAAATGAAAAATAGAACTCCTGAACAGGCTGATGACAGAATGTTGTATGCGTTATTAAGTATCTCACTTTCTTTAATCCTTGAATTTTCACAATGTTAATATTCTGTAATGTATTTGATGGGAGCTGCTCACGTAGTTTACAAATTAACTTATGATCACTGGAGCCACACATATTTGCTAACCTATGTAAAGCCGTTACTGTGCAGAGAGGCTCTTGGCTGACAATTCGACTGACAGCGTAGCAAAAATGGTGTTAAAGCCTATCAGTCGAGTTGATACTTCTTTTGATTGCCTCAGCTAGCAGTCACAGTTTCATATTTGTATCTAGGGCAGTTGAATTGCTCAGCCAACAGCACAGGTAGCGAAATTGGTTTTATCCCCATCCTGACCAAACCTAAATATTAATAAGTTGCAGAATATATCAACGATAAGAAAGCGTTTTTCACTTCTACTGACCGTAAAATATATAGAGGATATAGTCTTTGGTCATGTCAGAATGTATGTGACGCCTTATCATATCTCTTAGATAATATTTACATCAGATTTGGTAATAAGTTATACAGACAAATTGTTGGTATTCCGATGGGTACAAATTGTGCTCCTCTTGTGGCCGATTTGTTTTTATTTTGTTATGAAAGAGATTTCATGACTTCTCTTTCTGTTGATAATCAAGCTGATATCATTGAGGCATTTAACTCAACCTCTAGATATTTAGACGATCTTCTGAACATTGATAATCCTTATTTTGAAAGCATGGTTAACCAAATTTACCCACCTGAACTTAAATTGAATAAAGCTAATACTTCAGATACCGAGGCCCCCTTTTTGGATTTACATCTATCTATTTCTAACGGTTTTGTATCTTCTAAAATTTATGATAAACGTGATGACTTTGACTTTGATATAGTTAATTTTCCATTTTTGGATGGTGACGTTCCACGTCGTCCCTCTTATGGAGTGTATATTTCTCAACTTATAAGATTTGCTAGAGTGTGTAGTCATGTAGATGACTTTAATGCTCGTAATAAATGTTTAACTGCTAAACTTCTTCAACAGGGCTATCGGTATCATAAGCTTAGAAAGGCTTTTTCTAAATTCTATCGCAGACACCATGAATTGGTTTCAAAATTTGATGTCGGATTAAAATTTCTTTTACACCAAGGCCTATCGGAACCAGAATTTTATGGTGACTTAGTATACAAATTCAAAAAGATTAAGGGTAGGACTGATTTTTCTGATCAATTCCGAAAAATAATAATACGTCACAAACGTATTGGCTATAATTTAAATGTTATGCGACAGTCTGCATGCTTAGTGATTAACCCAATCACGGTTGATAACTTTGCTGCACTCTTTAATTGCACGCCGGGGGATCGGTCGTCAGACTCTATGATGGCCCCGACCTAAAGCTATATATTTTAGTTGGTTGGGACCGGAGCCTTTTTGTCTGTTGCTTGGTCCACCGGGGCTCAACTGGTGACCTTCTTTTGCTTCAGATTTCCAGTGGGGTTGTTTGGCAGGACAGGGATCTCCACCTGTCAGACGGCCCGTTGTATCTGTTGAGTCCTCGTCTTTGCTTCTTCATGGTGTTGAAATTTGATTTATGTGTTTACCGTGATGATTCATTGACGAGTTAGAGGGTTATCATGCGAACCGAACAACCAACTAAATGTTTTGTACCACTTCAGTAACTGAGGGTGAGGTTGGGCCTGTAAAATCGATTTAAGCCCCCCAGTAATTCATTACTGACCGTTCCAAGGCGGTAGTTCTGTTGTGGTTCTCTGTTGCCTGTTTTTGGTGTCAGAGTTTCTGTGATGTTTTACCTTATGTATGTTCTTATTATTTTTGGTTCGGTTTGGGTTGCTGAGTGGCCACCTTTTGGGAACAAGCTGCTCACTCGGTTGACCATATGTTCTCTGTATCTTGATTATTTGTAATCTTAGTTGTTTCCAACTATGGTTTGAGGGCTGGATTTGGATTTTGATTGTTTCAGTTCCTGGTCTTTGCATACTTTTTACTTTTATACCTACTTCATTCCATGCATAAAATTCAGAATAGAAAAATCATTTTCATGAAGTCACTTTTAAGTGAGACTGAATTAAAGGCAAGGTCGAACTGCTTCAGCTGTAACAATCTATCTGCGTCTTGCTGAGTTCTTGTGTATTTTGAAGAGCTAAATTTGCCATCTGACTACCAGTGGTAAGCTAAAACAACATCAATGAATAATTCAAGCCCCCCTGGGAACTAAAATTTTGAGAACAGATGACTTACAAATCTTATCCCCAGATATATTACAATTATGTAACGTAACGTTACTGTTAATTTGCTTTTCAAATATACACTATCCGATGTTCTTTTTCAGTTTGAAGACACATACCATTGGCGGTTTTTCATATTAACATATACAACAGTGTCTACTTAAGACATAATACAGAAAACATTGAAAGATAAAATGCAGCTGTTGACTTTATTAGCTTTTCTCATTATTTTGTAGGTTAAATTCTACAAAAAATAAGATATTTTCTGTCCCCATTTAATATATCCACTGCTAACTGCTACTTATCTAAGCTGGGCATGAATCGAAGAAGATTGATGGAGCATATATAAACTTCAGTCCACCAATTCAGCGATTTAGTCTGATTCTTTTTTTATTTTTTTTTTTTTTTGTGGTTATATACGTTACATATTTATCGTAACTGCTGACGAGTTTTGTAAGCCTTCAGATTGCTTTCAATGTTCTAGAATATTAAGATAGTCATATATATGACATTAACTTTTCTCTACACTTCAATTCTTACAATTTGCTCCTTATATTACGTGTATATACACACTGAATGGGAAAAACGTCAAATATAACGTAAATTACGATATACGGATTAGTCAACTTATCCTTGACACTGGCAATTACCTTGAAACAGCGATTTATGAGCTAGCAGACAAAACTTGACATTGTTTAGGGCCAATACTAAGATGTGTATAACAATGCGTATTTTCTATTATAACGTGAATATGTAAATTTGGGTAGTGTAATTGACGTTGACGTTACACGTTAACGCCCCAACGTACAGAGGGCTAACATGTGTCATTTTGTTTCTTATATAATGTAGTTTCAGAAAATTATAGTGTACAAAACTCCCCCTGGGGGGGAGGGGGGTCTATTGTCAGCTCAAGGTCTATTAATACCTGATTTTAAAATGATTTCATTGACTTAGAACATATTACCATATTGCTTAGCAAAAATCACGGACACAAACTTCTTATTTATTAAATCTTACTGCTATTCTGAATGATCATAGTCCAGATATGTTATATACAGTAAGAAAATGCAGCTTTATTTCGCTGGTAAAAACAATACAACAACTGAATAAATATACTTACCACAAGTTGAATGATCAAAATTAAATTAGACTTTTGTTACATTAACCTGTTTGTGATAAAATGTCAGAACACAGACAGGGGTGTACAGAATTACCTGACAAAATAAATCTTGGTAATGTTATAATGAGCGATACATGTCGGGCACAGATTGATTATAAGACACTCTGAGTTACATAAAAAAAGCATAATTTTTCATTGTTACCTTGTCACCGTGATAATAATATGTTGCATTGTAACGATGGGAGCAATACAAACGGGTAACGTTGTTTACAAATCAGCATGTAAGTTATAATAATTAACACAAGCTTGCTTATGAGGTAGCACTGTGCAAAGGACTGTTGAATGAGAATGCAACAGGCATCATAGCAATAAGGGTGTTAATAACGGTCGACCGAGCCGATACTTCTATCAGTTACCTTATCTGACAGGCTCTTTTGTGTGTAGGTTCTCCAAATGGCTCGGTCGACAGCACAGGTTGGGAGATAGGTATCACCTCTGTGACAGTTCTAAACTTGGACATAAATCATTTATGTCTAATATCAACTTATACATATTTCCTTTTCGCATGCAATTTTAAATGATGAGCTTTGTGCTGTTCCTATAAGTCAAATTAAATGTTAAGAAAGTTCTACATGCTTCAGATGTAAAGATTTATATGCGTCTTGTTGAGTTCATATGTAAATTAAATTAAATAGCAAAACTTCGTCATCTTAGTGTCAGTGGTAAATTAAATGTTCTCTGGCATCTGAGAATTAAGCCTTTGAAAACAGCTTTCTCAATAATAATAAACAACAATCCTTGATAGATTACAGACATGTAACGTAATGTTACTGTTACATTTCCTTTCTAGCACAGGACAGCCCCTTATTATCATAGTTCAAAGACATATTACTGGGTGTTTCTTCACAGGAAGGTGTACATCTGTTAACTTAAGACATGATATATAACACTGAAAGGCTACACCATCTACAGTTAGAAATTTTCGTCAATTTAGGGGAAATTCATACGAAAAAAGTTGCATTCTCTCTTCCTCTGGCAATACCACTGCTAATTGCTACCTTAATATTTCAATATATACAAGCAGGTCTTTCAAAGATGGGTATGATTCAATCAGATGAAACAGGGTGTCTTTATTAAAAACAACACATCCTTAAATAATTCAGGCGATTCATTCAGATCATGGTTGTTTATTTTATTATTTATTTTTAGTTACAGTGATATACGTTACAGGTTTTGTGTGGCGTATAAGTAAGCTTTTTAAAAAGTTTAGTCTGTTTTTATATATCAAGGTATTTTAAAAAGTCATGTTTATAAATTTACTTCTTCTCTACATTGCATATGTAACAGCTTGCTGCTGTAAAGTCTAATATTACCCCACCCACTACGCTGACCAGTTTCTAGGTAAAATACAGAAATATAATGCAGCAACAACGATGTTTGAGCTTCAAAGAGCCTGTCCTTGAATGAATATGATAAAGGCATAAAATTAGCAATTATGCTTACAGGGTCCTACTTGTATTGCTCATGACCCTGGATTATTATCCCCCAGACAGATTACAGTTATGTAACGTAATGTTACCGTCAAGATGCCTTTTTAGATAAACATCAATGTTATTGTAGTAGAGTGAATGCAAGAATGGCGTTTTTCATGCTTACTATAGTACACTTTTCATCTTCAGACATTATACAAACTTCAAGAGCCGTTAGCTCTTCTTACTAGTGTTTTGGGAATTTTTAAGAAATATGTTACATTCTGTCCTCAGTTGATATTGCCACTGCTAACTGCAACCTAAGTGATTCACAATAAGTGATTCATGCACAAACAAGATAGTCAAATCAGCCTTTGCATCTACACAGTTCCGACACACTCCTCCAAGTTTCCATGAAAATGTAAATCACAGGGACTACATTAACACTCTAGTCTGCACATATAATTACCGTCTTACCATTTACTCTAAATCAGATGGATGGATGGATGTCTTGTGATTTTACGTCCTTTTTAACAGTATCTCAGTCATATCAGGACAATGGGTAATGATAATGGAAGGCTTTGTGCAGTGGAACCAAGTATACCCGCCTACAGCGGGGTTCGAACCCGGGAACGCTAGATCAGCAGGCCAGCGCTTAAGCTACTGAGCTATCGGGGCATCTTACAAATTAAATCAAATTGACAGTAAATAATTCCTTATAAACCGTATTGTTATTGTAACATTCTGGAATGGAGGGGATGGGGACGGTGTCTAACTTTATTTCAAAAACCTTTTGAAAACATTATTCCAAAAACTCGCCCTTGATTATGATTGTATCGCTTCGAGTGTTTTACATACAACATTGATGCATTTGCGAAAACGGTTTGCAGAATGTTTGGAATGTTTGGACGGGTGCATGGAATTTGGGGGTATTTCATAAAAAGTGTTTTTGTAACTTTAATTAAACTCCCTGTGCTCTCCCCAGAAATCCCAGAAGGCATGTCGCGTTTAACACAAAAACCACGCCTTGACCCGCTGACCAACCCATAAAATCATTAATTACGCAATACACCCTATAAAACCAGTCCAAATTTACATTATAAATAAAATACTGGCGATCCTTTATGTATTCCAAACAACTTACTGGCTAAGAAACGAAAACATTAATCAGCATGTTTATAATTTTTTATCAGAAACCAAGGCATGTTGCAAAGGTAATTTGAAGAGAAAAGCATGTTGCAAGCGACACGCCTTAGTGGTCTGGAGAGATCACTGAACTCCATAGGAGAGGGAAAAAGTATAGAAATTGTAGGTTAAGGAAAATCCAAAATTTGGGTCAAAACTTCTCCTAAAGTTTTGAAGATGTTGCAAAACTTCTCCCTGTCTGAAAACTCTAGACTGTCCCCCGCCAACCGAAAAAATATGGTAACAATGCAGACTCTGAGCAGCACACACCTATTTGCAGGCCAATATAAACTGCCAGATATGCTCAAATGCATGTTCATCACATCACAAGTGAAATAAATTAACTGAAAGCAATAGCAAAACAAAAGCAAAACAAAACAAAATTTAAATTGGCTTGGTCTACCTGACCGCAGTACAACTAAGGAACATAAAATGTAAATACACATGTACAGTGCTTCAGACATGAGGGGCATTTGATGACAACTCTGTGACAATCCCTCCTGTCTTTAAATAAAAACATATATCGTGACCCCTCACCAGAACCATCTGATTTAGATGGCTTTAGTGTGGTGCCACACCACTCATTTCCACGGACAACTATCCCAAACCAATTCATAGATAAGAGGGGTACTTGAGGACACCTCCAGGACAACCCCATCCATCTTTGACCTAAAACATATGTTATGACTCCCCACCAGAACCGTCCTATGAGACGGCTCTAGTGGGGTGCCACCACATACATGTCCACAAAAAACTATCCTCATACATCCCCAACTAATTCATGAAATAGTTCATCGCAAGGTATTGCTGCAAGATTCTCACTGCGTTTTCGTCATTGTAAATGACTGTGATTAGCCAATGAAAAAAAAAGCTTTCACATAGAAAGTGTTGAAAACTGATTTGAGTCGTTTTAGTTGGCACCTGAAATGACCTACTTTCTTCAATTTTATAATGTTGAATAAAATGGTAAAGATTCAATGTACATTAGTTGGACCAAAGCCATTGTCTCAGTTTTGTTTACTACATTCTGCGACCAGTGGCATTTTCTAGAGCGGTTTATAATAAAAACAAAATCCCCTATTATATGACTCAGTAAGTGCACATTAAGCGACATTTGATCACCAAGCAGGAAGTTTGAGCTGCTTTTCATTTGAATTGTGTTTTGTGTTTAGATGCTTTTAGCAGTCGTAGTAATATGAGCACTTTAAAGTCTCCATGGTCCTAACAGTTGGAACGCAGCTCCAAGGAGTAGGGATATAATCAAACACATAGCAACGAATTTTTGTTCGAAATTGTCGCCATCAAAATAGCTATCGACGAACCCCATTGTACTTTCACGCCACCATACAGATTAATCAAATCGCCCCACCGGTTGAAATTTTAAGAGCACTTTTCTGACTTCCATTATTGAATTTTTCTGTTAAAATAATTCCAGGACATCCTTTTCCGCCTGTGTAATTATTGACGAAACAGTGCCCTTTAAGTCAGCGTCAAACATGTGAACAAAAAATTACGATTTACAGCTTATTCGACTTTCTCCAAAACGCAGACCTATGCCATGATAAATATTGATATATATTCTACTATTATGTGAAATTTCAGAAAATTTGGTTTTGGAACATTTTAAAATTGCAAAATAACATATGACCGACCGGTTTGAAAACAAACCGAAAATGGCGTCGAAAAGGGTAGCTAAGACTCTAAGCTACCTCCATGCCGATAGCAAAGCCTCTGATCAGATCAAGCGGATGCCCAGGCTGATCTGAGACTTTGCTGGGCGTACTTGCACCTTTGTCGCGGCTCATTTAATTGTTTGCTAAAGTCATCAACTGAGTAGTCGATGCCAGTCGGAAGGTGTGAAAAACACATTCGCTCACACGTCTTGTCAAAACAATGCAACTTCAAAATTAACACCTGCTAACGGCAATGAAGGTCAGAAATGGATATTTAATCCGAATGTCATTCTTATGATTATTTTTGTATAAAACAGTAATTTGAGCCGTGTCGCAACAAAATCAACGCAGTGCCATAGCGCCCTGCCAAGACTCAGATCAGCCTTGGCAGCCGCCAATACTAATTAGAATCTTTGCTGTGCGCTTACAGACCAGGCAATGGTCTAAGCTACCTCTATGCGGGCAGCGAAGACCCAGATCAGATGGGCGCATGCACTCGCTATTCTGAGTGTTCGCAGGGTGCACATGCCAAACTGTTTGTTTTTGTCGTGGTACGGCTCATTTGTTTATTTAAAACATAGAAAGTCCGACTAATCTTAAATTTTTTATCTTTAATGTTTTAAATAGCGCAGCTTAGTTACATGCCGAGAGACACAATTTATATAAAAGTTTTAAACAGTTTTGTCAAAACAGAGAATAAAGAGAAAAAGGTTATCGTTGCTGTTGAGAAGTTGTTTAACATCACAGTAAACAAGATTTCAGTCATGTCGAGATGTTGCCTCTGAATTTTTACGACTACAAGTATTGCTCGGCCTGCGATAAATGACACCCAGGTCTAGCAGCTCTGCCTCAGAAGAAACAGGCAGTCAATCTATTTCGCGAGCCCGATGGGCGTGGCAAAAAAAAAAAAAAAAAAACCGCTGTCAAAACTGACCAATAATCAGATTTATTTTCTCGCCAGTTCTTACGAAATTTGACCTAAATATCAGAGAGAGGGGAAAAAGAGGCTTATTACAACGAATAGGAGCAACTAAAAAAGTAAATTGATTTGATCTGAGGAAAAGAAAATGAAAATCCACATTGTTAAAAACTAAAAATCTTTCCATCCAGCTCCTTCGTATTGTTATTATGCTGATAAATATTAAACACAGTGACGACAAAACCGGCTTCAGAGAAGTTTAACACCTGTACAGATCCTGGGATATGGACATCTATATCACATTCCTAATATCGATTAATGCCTATCGCTCCCCGGGTCTAAGGGAAATAACTGCATTTACATTAATACTCGCTCCAGGTAACAGGTAACCGATTACACTGCTTAGCGCGAATTGAAGACATAAGCTCCAGTTGGCCCTGGATCGCTCACCTGCGCAATTGGTAAAATGGCTTTTTCTTATGTCTGAAATTGCCAAAATATGAGTTTTGGGTCAAAGGTCAAAGAATGACCATGACTTCTTGTACTCATAAATCTTCATGTACTCATTAAGACAACCATACATAGCATTTTTAGGCCAAAGTAAAAAGTATGCAAAGACCAGGAACTGAAACAATCAAAATCCAAATCCAGCCCTCAAACCATAGTTGGAAACAACTAAGATTACAAATAATCAAGATACAGAGAACCTATGGCCAACCGAGTGAGCAGCAAACTCTTCAAAACTATCCATGAAATCTTATGTTCTAGCATTTTCCCATATTTGACCATGCCGCTGAAAAAGTCAAGGTAAACCCAAGGTCATCATTTGAACAGTCTTGGTAGGACTAGTACTCCATGCTACTTAACTAAGTTTACAGGCCATTGGTGTATTGGTTCTGGAGAAGAAAACTATTAACGGTTTTTACCATAAATGTGTATGGCGGCCAGGTTGGTCATGTGACCTGGACCGTTTGAAAATTTTTTGTTCAATCAAGCCCTGGAGGCTCTTTATGAAATGTGTTTACAATTGGCCCTTTGGCTTTTGAGGAAATGCTTAAAAATGTCAAAATATGAGAGATCTGGGTCAAAGGTCAAAGAATGACCTTGACCTCTTGTACTCATAATTCTTCATGACCTCATCAAGACGACTATATACCGATTTTAGGTCAAAATCTTCAAAACTTCCAATGAAATCTTATGTTCTAGCATTTTCCCATATTTGACCTTGCCATAAAAAAGGTCAAGGTCTTCCGAAGGTCATAATTTGAACAATCTTGATAGTACTGGAGTACTCAATGCTACATACCAAGTTTCAAGGTCATCGTTCAATTGGCTCTGGAGAAGAAGATTTTTTAAAGGTTTTTAACATGTATGGGCATGGCCGCCATGTTGGTCATGTGACCCAAACCATTTGAAAAAATCTTCGTTCCATCAACCCCTAAAGGTTGTTAATGAAATGTGTTTACAATTTGCTCAGTGGCTTTTAAGAAAAAGTTTGAAATTGTCAAACCATGAGAATTCAGGGTCGAAGGTCAAAGAACAACCTTGACCTCTTGTACTCACATATCTTCAAGTACTCATTAAGATAACCATACATAGCATTTTAGGCCAAAATCTTCAATACAATACAATACTTTATTACACTTAGGTTACGAACATGTAACTACATAAGGATAACAATTAATACATATGCATACTATATAGATCGGCTTTGTGACATATACATAACATGCACACACAGACAGACACACACACACGGCAAAAACGAATCTATGAGGGCAACTACCAAGTACTGAATACACAACTTATTATCACTTGATTGCTAGTGATCTGTTTACAACGTTTCATTCACAAAAACTGGAAACGACATTATTCGCGTCCACGTAATGCGACGCTCCAGTGACTCAGTCTAGCTAGTCGTGAAATCAGCTCGTGGTGCACGTGCTCAGACAAGGTTTTTTGTGACACATTTCCAGTGCTTGTGAATGAAATTGTGAGACACCTCGGATAGTATTACCTAGTTATTTCAATGAAAAGTGCAATTGTTGAATTTAAACAGTGGAATATTTCTAGTAATTTGAATGTTTGTAAGGTAAGCCCTAATATCTACGCAAACAATTTAGTAACGGTATATAAGAAGGTGTATACACCCAACACACTTGAACTATCAAGGTTTACTGGCACCAGCCACGACACTGGATTCGCTCGACTGCTCCAAAAGTGCCCGTAATACGCTACATGTCAGCTCGGGTAAAACGGGCTGGCAAGGAGCGTATTAAAGGCCTGTCTCATAACACCTAAACAACACTGAATCGACGTTGATTCAGTGCCGTAACATTGAATCAACACCGACTCGACGCTGTATGAAAACTGGGATCTAAGCAGAGGGGCGAGGCCCATGTGGTGTCTCACTTTGATAATTATTATGCTTTCGTAGTATACACATGGATTCACAATGTCAGTGTTCAAAGACCGAATTGTTCATTATGACAGTATCCGAACGCACTGTACCATCTCTTCCGGTTTTCATAGCGTTGAATCGAGAGTACAAAATTCGCTTATAACCAGTAGCCGGAAATCATTATGTTATGAGTTTTTATCCGGAATCTACTGCGTCATTTATAGTTATTCAGCTTCGAAAATGTAAAGAGGTAAGTTTAATATAATTTTCTCTTCGGCCTTTTACTGTATTGCCCTGTACAATGAAAAACTCCTTGCCGTCGCAGATTTTTTTCCGAACAGCTTAATTTAACACGAGATTGTGTCGTGCAAAACTTAGCTATCATTCTTTTATCAAAACTAACAAACTGTAGATTGATAACACCTTCCGTTCATTCTAAAGATTTTTTTATAAAACATGTAAGAAAATGCTCAAAATGGTTTACGAATCATGCCAAGGGCGATTTGAATACTGTACCAATTACTACCCACCCATACACGACATTGTACAGGGTAATAAAGTAAAAGCATAATGCAATAATCCTTGCTTGAATGTCAATATATAATGGCCAAGCTCCTACTTCACCGTAAACCATAAATGACGGTGTTGACCGTTTCAAATTTAAGATCAATTTCAAAAACTTCAACTGTACTCTCTCAAGGATATCTAGATTCCCAAACCCCCATATTTCACAAGCATAGAGAAGGATTGGCTTTATGGTCTTGTTGAAAAGTTCAATCTGTTATTACTGACCGTCCCAAGGCGGTACTTTCGTTGCGGTTGCATTTGTTTTATGTTCGGTGCTGTTTAATTTATTGTGTTCTCATTTTAACCCTATTATAATAAAAATAGAAAATAGACAAAAATAGTTGTTAGATGTTTTTCGTATAATTTGCTTAGTCTGTTGTAACCGTTCTGTTGGTCTAAATTATTTAGTTCCATAAAGATAGCTGAGTTGCCACGTATTTGGGATAGAGCTGCTGACTCGGCTTATCACTTGTAATTTATTGTTTGTTGGGATGTCTTTGTCAATCTTTCCCTTTGATGTTAGGGATAGGGTTTGGGATCTGATTCAGTCAATTCCTGAAGTGTACTTACTCTTTAAATTTTTATTTAACGAGGGTAACAATATTTAGCACACACATAAGTATAAGCTTATCTTCCACGAGGCCCTCAGTATAAATAAAAATTTATACACTAAATACAAGACCAAAATACAAATAATGATATGGAGATGTACAACGAGTCTATAAATGTTAGAGTTTAGATGAACAAACTATGCACGAATGGTAACATGACTGCAGTTAAACATTATTTTTACAAAGACAGAATGATGAAAATTTTACTGAGGAATTTAGAGCATGACATGGAATTTCTACGAAATTCAAAGATATTTCAAATATATAATAGCTGGAGATTCAAAGGAAAGGCTCCACAATACAGTTGAAAATATAAAGAGAAAATCGGAAACACCGATAGATGCACTTGCATTGTTTCATATTGACTTCCATACAGGGGAAGCCAAAAACCACAAAGGTTGTATTTTGAGTTTCATTCAGATAACTAGTGAACCCTGGTATCTAACCCATGGCTCACATGCCAGTAGATCACCTCTGTACACAAGACCATTAGCATGATCAAATCCACTGCTATATATTAAACTATCATGAGACAATCAAGATGACCACAGTATGTTTCTGGAGAAAGAGAAAGAAACACACACACACACACACACACACACACACACACACACACAATAATGATAGTATTAAATACAGAAAAATCTTCTCAGAAAGTGATAGTCAATGCAATAAATTTGCACAGGTGATATGAACTCCTACAGTCATTGTGTACAACTTGTAAACACATATCATTGGTTATTCATTGAGTCAATTTCTCAAATGATTCATTACTGAGTTTAGCAAAGAAGGCAGGTATATACAGTAGAAGAAAAATACCTTTACTATAAAGGAATTGTGCAAATTAATATACAAATAATACATACATACAGTGCATATACACAAAACATCAATGTATTTCAAACAAAAGAGAGAGAGAGAGAGAGAGAGAGAGAGAGAGAGAGAGAGATGGTAGTGATCATTTTCCCATTGATAACTCTATTTCTGTTACAAGATATGAAAAGGAAAAATAAATAAAATGCATAAGACTACTTGTTTGCACCTCTTAAATATTCATTTAGTTAGTCAGCCACTTAATACATCTACTGTGGAATGTATTAATTGTTGAGGCATTTTTCATTTTTTTCAGACAAACTGTTCCATATTAAGCACACAGAGCACAGAGTACCTTAGACTTTGTTTAAAGTACTCCGTTCTTGGCTTAGGTGGAACAAAACAGCAAGCAGATGTTGACCTCAAGTTGATAATAGTATTGACATTGTCACGTACGTTGAAATTTTCTGAAATATAATTGGGCGTAAACTTTGCTTTCCTAAGGCAGACAAAATCTTCAAAGAGTTCATAGCTTCGTGTGAATCTTCAACATTATAATCTAAAATGACTCTGCATGCTCCTTTCTGTAATCTAAACACTTTGTCCGAGAATACATTTTCCTATCAAAATCTATGGGAAAATGTTTAGGTCTTCATCGGCAAGTACCTCTGAAGTGATATTCCGATCTGGCCGAAATTCGAAATAGTCAAAAATTTCATGCCTTTCCCGATTATCTACAAGTTTCATAAAGTTGCTATTTTTTAGCACTCATTTTGGCATTGAATCCCAATTTGCAAAAGCTATGCTGATATGGAAATTCATCAGGAAGTCACTAAAGGTGATTCCCGTTAAAAAGATGATGCAAAAATAATTGAGCCGCGACACGAGAAAACCAACAAAGTGGCATGTGCGCCCAGCGAAGACTCAGATCAGCCTAGGCCTCCGCCCAGTCTAATAAGACTCTTCGCTAAGCGCTTAAGCTTAAAGGGTAGCTAAGAGTCTAAGCTATTTCCATGCGGACAGCGAATACTCTGATCAGTCTGGGCGAATGCCCAGGCTTACCTGAGTCTGCGCTGGACGCACAGCCACTTTGTTGGTTTCCTCGTGTCGCGGCTCATATGAAGATGTACCCATATACCTAGATTTATTTGCCGAAAACAGCCTTTCGAACTTTAATAACATTATCTCTAAATGATATTGACCATTCGGCCATTTCATTGTCCACTATCCTCTCAGTCGCATTCATGCAGCTGATACTGCGTTTTCGACAATGTCGAAAGTGTCGGATGTAACCATAACCTGTCGGTAGAGAGTACCTGAAATACACATTTAAAAATGTCAGAATTAACTCACTTGTGCCTAGTGGACTGTTTTATCCTAATAATGTGGTGGCGTCAATTCAGCGTTTAAAGTTTTTTTTTTTTTTTTCTATTTTGTTTGCTCATTTTTTATCATTCTAATGACACTGTTGTATATTTAATGCAAGTAATAATTGGGCCGCGACACGACAAAACCTACAAAATGGTTGTGCGCCCAGCACAGACTCAGATTAGCCTGGGCATCCTCCCAGTCTGATCAGAGTCTTCGCAGTCCGCATGGAGATAGTTTAGACCCTTAGCCACCCTTTAAGTGTTTAGCGAAGAGTCTGACCAGACTGGGCAGATGCCCAGGCTGATATGAATCTGCCATGGGCACACAACCACTTTGTTGGTTTT
Source organism: Ctena decussata (assembly GCA_963989385.1). Taxonomy (NCBI): domain Eukaryota; kingdom Metazoa; phylum Mollusca; class Bivalvia; order Lucinida; family Lucinidae; genus Ctena; species Ctena decussata. Next base: position 74,583,591 of record OZ022499.1, on the reverse strand, counting down.
TCTCGTGTCGCGGCTCATATAGGTTCTGATAAAACATAGCCTTTTGCGGCGTCTAATCCGGGTCTGATTTGCTTGTCTCGGTCCTTTTTATGGGACCCTCGGCATTAATGGGTTAAAAAACAATGTTATTTTAAATACAAACTTAAAATGAATTTTCATGTGAAGCAACTATTAAAATTTTCATTTTTATGGGGAGCGGGGGGGGGGGGGGGGGGTAGGGGGGGGGGTCAACATTTCATGCTGAAGGCCCTTAAACGGGGTACCATTGCATTCACCCTGTCATCGTCCTGATATGACGGAAATATTGTTGAAAAGGACGTGAAACTTAAACATTACGTCTTTCAATGCCATGGGTTTACGGTTGAAGAGATTACCGCCTCCGGCGGGAGTCAAACTCGGGATCGCTAGGTCAGCAGGCCGGCTCTTAACCCATTGAACTACTGGGGCTCGCATATAAAGTTTAAACGAAAGCCCTATAAACCATTAGGCCACAGAGGCCTTTTGACAGCAATGTTACAACTAAAACTAAAAATAATTCTGACAGAAATATCATTCTTGAACACTGGCATTGACCTGAAGCAAGTCCCTGTCAAATTCACTTGTATATTAGTAGAGATTTTTTTTAAAATTTGAGAAATTCTGTATTTACATCAGATACCCTTTCGCTGCACGAATGATATGGGTGGCAATTCCTCCGAGCTTTACACGCTGAGGCATATATAGGTTCTTTCTGTTGTCAAATCTTGGCTTTTTACCTTCTCTCTGGGTATATCGGCCGAGTATTAAGTCACTCTTGTTGGACGAGTTTCCCCAGGATAAGAAGTAATACTGTGCCATAATCATATAGCCGGCTGCATTTGTCCGGTTTTTATTAAGCTCGCTCTGTGGAAACAATAAGTAAAAGATGAAATTAAAATGAAAAGATACACAAGCAGGAGAAATAACTCTGGTACTTTCATTTTTGTCTACATTTGTAGTAGGGTCTCTCACAGGCAGAGTAGACCTTTTATGGGAAACCCCAGCATCTGGGTGTTGTGGTCGCATAACACTAAACGTACTCTAAGGAGTATATAGGGAACCGTAGGCACTTTTAACTACGTTATGCATTTACATTTACAAAACGTGTCAGAGTCTATATTTTGAAATACAAGTTGCACTCGTGAAGCTGCATTATTCGTGTTGCCGCCCGACCACATAACTGTTAAACGATATCCCCCCGTGGTTCTGCCGAATCGCTCACCTGAACTAGAACTGTCAGAAGATCTGAATATAGCCCCGCTGCACCACTTTAGTAATGCACTGCCATGTAAAAAGAGCAAATGAATAAGTTGCAAAGAAAACTTTAGACACAACTTTTCAATATTAAAATGCAAAAAAGAGATAGACAGAAAAAATAATATAAATGGAAGAATAACAGTAATGAGCTTGAGTGTCAATCCCAGAATACAATTACCCATTTCCATATGTACGCCAAGTTTGAAGATTGAAGCTTGCACAGTTCCTGAGAAAACTGTGACACAAATTTACTCTGTAAAAACAGAAAATTGAACAAATAAAGGAAAATATAAGAGCATTGAGCTAGATTCTCAATCCCACAATACAATAAGTAATTATCCATATGTCTACTAGTACCAAGTTTTAAGATTCTAGCTTTAGTACTTCCTGAGAAGATTCTGACACACATTTGGAATGTTAACATGCAAAATAGGGATAGAAAGAAAAATTGATAAAAATAGAAGAATAAGAGCAATGAGCCTGAGTCTCAATCCAAAGATACAATCACTCATTTTCCATATCTATGCCATGTTTGAAAATTGTAGCTTGCACAGTTCCTGAGAAAACTGTGACACAAAGACAGAAAAATGGGCAAATAAACAGAAGAATAAAAGCAATGAAGTAGACTTTCAATTCCACACTCTAACAACTCATCTTTTATACGAATATTAAGTTTCAAGAGTCTAGCTTCAATATTTCCTGAGAAAACTGTGACATAAATTTTCAATGTTAACATGGATAATAGGGAAAGAAAAGAAAATGGATAAAAATAGAAGAACAAGAGCAAAGAGCCTGAGTCTCAATCCCACGATACAATCACTCATTTTCCATATGTTTTGCCATGTTTGAAGATTGTAGCTTGCACAGTTCCTGAGAAAACTGTGACACAAATTTACCCTGTAAAGACAGTAAAATAGACAAATAAAGGAAAAAAAAAACTAAGAGCAACTAGAACTGTCAGAAAATCTGACTATACCCCCCGCTGTAGCGCTTCCAATGTATATGGCCTATATGGAGAAAACAAAAGATGAAGTAAACAAATCTATGTATGAACAGTCTATGATGAACAGTTGCTGAGGACTCTGCTATGAAAAGTTGTCAAGCCATGTACCAATTATGAAACGGCAGAGCTGCCAAGAAATCTTTTACAAAAATAACAATACTGAATGCATCAAAAGAAAAGTGAACAAATACAGGGAAGAACAAACAAGAGTGGTTCTCTATCCTATGATACACTTTGTCATAGTCATTTTTCATACCTAATTTAAACTTTCTATCCTACACTGTTACAGAAACATCTTTGATGAAAAAGTGTGGAGAAAAAGAAAAGTGAACAAATACAAGAAAAACAAAGAGAAGAAGGCCCATTCTCAATTCTGCATTCATGTTATATTCTATAATCTGTTGTTTCCAAGGGGACGGTCTCTACAAGCCAAAGAGCTTCCGACCGAATCTTTTACCATGTATTCTGTACATATAACATTGTATTACAGCAAATAAATACTGTTTAAACCAATTCCCCAAATACAACAAGTCACTGGCAACTCATATACCAAATATAAACTTTCTACCTTGAACAGTTGCTGAGAAATCTTTTACGAAAAATTACAGAACTGAACGCATGGACAGAAAGAAAAGTGAACAAATACAGGGAAGAACAAACAGTAGAAGGTTGCAAGGGTTTTGTATCCGAATATATAACTTGTCATTGTCAACCTGTATATAAAATATCTACATTCTATCTTTTACCATTGCAGAAATATCATTGACAAAAAGTGTGGAGAGAAACAAAAGTGAACAAATATAAGGAAGAAAAAATAAAGAGAAGAATGCCTATTCTCAATCCCACAATACAACAAGTCATTGTCAACTCATATACCAATTACAAACTTTCTACCTTGAACAGTTACTGAGAAATCTTTTACGAAAAATTACAGTACTGAATGCATGGAGAGAAAGCAAAGTGAGCAAATACAGGGGTGAACATACAGTAAAAGGTTGGTTTTGTATCCGAATATACAACTTGCCATTGACAACCTGTATACCAAATATCTACAATTATTTTTTACCATTGCAGAGATATCTTTGACGAAAAAGTGTGGAGAGAAAGAAAAGTGAACAAATACAAGGAAGAACAAACAAGAGAGGGCCACTTCTCAATCCCACGATACAACAAGTCATTGTCAACTCATGTACCAATCAAAAACCTTCTACTTGGAACAGTTGCTGAGAAATCTTTTACAAAAATACAGTACTGAATGCATGGAGAGAAAGCAAAGTGAGCAAATACAGGGCGGTTTTGTATCCCACGATACAACTTGTTGTTGTCAACCTGTATAACCTGTATAACAAATATCTACATTCTATCTTTTACCGTTTCAGAGATATCTTTGACGAAAAAGTGTGAAGAGAAAGAAAAGTGAACAAATGCAAGGAAGAACAAACAGGAGAGAGCCAGTTCTCAGTCCCACAATACAACTTGTCTATGTCAGCCTGTATACCAAATATGAAGTTTCTATCTTGAATGGTTCTTGAGATATCTTTGACGGAAAAGTGTTACGGAATTACGGAAGGACGGACGGAACTACGGACAGATGTAAACCAGTATACCCCCCACTTTTTCAAAGCGGGGGTATAATGAGCGCCATTCTCGATCCCACAATACAACAACTCAGTGTCCATTTCTATACCAAATTTCAGGATTCCAGAGAAAACTGTGACACAAAAATCTTACGGAATGACGGAGTTGGGGAATTACGGAATTACGGAAAGACCAAATCCAGTATACATGTAACCCTCTTTTTTCAAAGCGAGACTATAATTAACAGATCCGATTTCAACCCAGGATCATCACCTTACTGTGCATGTTTATGAATTCAAACTGCATCACATCAGGTTCCCATGCCATGGAACATTTGGTTCTCGAGAGGAAGAATTTGAAATGTTTTACCATATATGGGTAGGACGGCCATTTCGGTCATGTGACTACAACTAGTTAAACAAATGTTCATTCCACGACCCAGGACGGTTTCAAATTAGATATAATTTCAATCTGCTCAGTGGCTTTGAAATCTGCGGCTGTGAAACAAATCAGAGTTGTTGAAACGCTTGGCCCCTCTTCAGCGGCGCTTGTATTTCGCCTGTTGCTCGTTAAACCCAAAACAGATTTAAACTATTTTATCATCAGGCGACCGAATCCAATTTTGCTTTGTTATGTAACCTAGCATCCCTAAAATTGCAGGCAGTCATTATTTTTGTGACATCCCAGTATTTGATGAAACTAAAGACTTGAAAAGTGGGGCACCGATGTGCGACAGTAACGGATCATCGTATAGTTTGAACTGAAATACAGGCCTCATCTGATAAACAGGATGTTGGCTGCATGGTCTGTTGCTGAAAACAAATCATAAATCAACTACCTGATTGGCTGCAGTTTTTGTTTCAAAGAAGATCAGTATAAAACTAAGACAACATCCTTTTTGTAAAACATCCCTCATCCAACGCCCAACATGCTAGCATATGGTAATAAAGGTTGTGCGTAGCACAACTAAGCTTCTGCTAAACATTCCCAAGAAACATTCGAGATCAGCTCGCATGTAAGTTGTGAACCCAATAATGACTGGCGTTCATCGGATGGACACCTGTACTCTGTAAAGACTCAGATTAATGCCGAAGAACTCGTTCAATGACCATGTAGTGTTTTTACACTGATCGCACTGAAATATCGTTAAGGCGGAAAATCACCGTAAATTTGTTGATCCTGATCAGACTCTACGGTCTTATCAGATCTACACTTTGCAAAGGCAGATTATGATCTTTACTGTTTGAATAATTCCGTGCTGTGGGGCGCAGGGGATTACTGAGTTAAGAAATTTTGGCATGCTTGTACTTTTGTATACATTTAATTTTTATTTAACAGACATAAACGTTGCTGGTGAAGGACCACATCAAAAATATCGTTGAGAGGCCGTAAAATTTTTATCTGAGGGTTTAATAGGTCCAACTGTTTATGTAGCAAAAATTACTGAAGCTTAGAATGTTGGCAGAATGCTCCGGAGGAACTCTCCTATAAGATAATATCATATGATCCGATACTGTCGCACCTGATTCGTTATTGTAGTACGACCCCCCCCCCCCCCCCTGTAAGTCAGAATAGGGTGTCTGCCATTAAAGGAATAAATTTCGTAAATATTTTGACATGGATAGATAGAAGGGATATTTTGCAGTTGTTATATGTGACAACATACATACTTTTAGCATTCACATGCAACAAAACAGGAGTTTTTTTAACTTGATCCGATACTGTCGAGTCCACTGTAACCCTGGACCAACTTGAAGACTGGTGGAAAACAATTTAAAACAATTTATTAAACCTGACAATCACTCATCGTTTCGCGTCTAACTAAGAATGGAGACATTTATTCTGAAGATGTGGACAAAGCTAATTTACTAAATGTTTTTGATGAACAAACACTTTTGGACGAAACTAACTCTTCATTCCTCCACTGCCGCATAGTCTAGATTTGATATCTACAACGCTTCAAGAGGTTGAAATAATGTTAAAAGTATTAAAACTAACAGGTCCAGATGCAATAGATAATCGAATATTTTTAAATGCACGCTCTCGGCGTCCGCTATCTTTTCCTCTGTGTGACCTCTTTAAATTTTCCCAGTTGAAAGGTAAAGTGCCGGCTATTTGGAAAGAGGCTAATGTAACGTCCGTATTTAAAAAGAATGATCCTTCATCTGTCTCTAATTATAGGCCTTAATCTCTCTTAAAAGTGTACTCACTCATTTTTTTTTCACCATTTCCAAAATAAACAATTTTACTTATTTCGTTAGCTAATATATAATCTGTTCTAAATCCATCATAAAAAAATCAGAAAAAGTGTTTCAGTTTCATGTATTTTTTTTATTAAAATATAGTATCGAAATTGAAAATATAAATGAACACTATTGTCTGCCAATAGAAAGTCTATACCACGCCTTACGGTCATATGACGATACCTCGGTATTTTTCTGATTTGTGCACGCGCTCGTGACGTCAGAGCAAATTGATTCTATCCAATACGGCGATTTCGGCCGCGGGCCGCTTCTTTTTTTATAAACTTTTTTTATAAACTTTTTTTTTTTTTTTTTTTTGGTTTTTGGTTTAAAATTCCTGTTCACTAAAAACGCTCTTAAGATCTATTGTCAAATTTCGAAGTTACTGTGAAAATATTTCATGGAAACGTTTTTGTAATCATAAAAAAGGCGTGAATCTTTAAACACACGATAAGCAAAGTATTGGAAAAAGTTATACATAAACATATTTTTAATTTTTTTCGTGATCATAATACTTTAACATCCCCCCGCAGTCCGATTTCTTTCCCAAATATTCTCCGGTAAACCAACTAGTTGGTGTCTATAACACATTTTGCAAAGCTCTTGATGAAGGAAAAGAGGTTCGAGCAGTATTTTGCGATGTAAGCAAAGCCTTTGACAGGGTATGGCATCAAGGCCTTCTTTACAAACAGCAGGCTGTGGGTATTTCTGGGTCTCTCCTGCAATGGTTCACAGACTACTTAACTAATAGAAAGCAAAGGTTTGTATTGCTCGGTACCGCTTCAAACTGGTTATTCCTTAAAGCAGGAGTGCCTTGGGCCGCTACTACTGCTTTTGTACATTAATGATATTGTTGAAGATATACAGTCAACTATTCTAGACTCTTTGCAGATGACACTAGTATCTATATTATAATATTTGACCCTCCGACAGCGGCCGATCATTTTAATTCCGATCTAGCTAAGATCCACTCATGGGCGAAGAAATGGTGTGCTACTTTTAATCTGTTTAAAAGTAAAAAGTATGCAAAGACCAGGAACTGAAACAATCAAAATCCAAATCCAGCCCTCAAACCATAGTTTAAGTCAGAGTCCGTAGTCTTCAGTAGAAAGCGTAACAAACCAAACAACCCTCCTCTAAATATGAATCAGGAACTAAAAATGAGGTTACTTCACATAAACATCTGGGTCTAACGTTCTCAGACGACTGCTCCTGCACGAACATTTTGACTGTATAAAATCTAGAGCTTGGTTTCGAATTAATATAATGCGTAAGTTGAAATTCAAACTGGATAGAAAATCTCTTCAGATAACATACGACCGCTTCTGGAATATGCAGAGGTGGTGTGGAATAACTGCACTCAAAATGAAGAGTATGAACTTGAAAAAAATCAAAACGATGCTGCTCGGATAGTGACTGGATCCACTAAACTTGTGTCTATAATTCTCTTCTTCAAGAAACTGGCTGGGAAACGTTCGCCTCTCGCAGAGAAAAACAAAATAGCCTTGAGAAGTTTAGGCAAATGCTTCCGATTGACATTATCTGTTTAACAGATGCATGATTATCTAACACTCAGACAAAACCAGTAAACCAGACCGCGAAAAAGAGGTAAAATCTCAAACAGCCACCATATACACAATGTATAGCATATCTACTCTACAGTTCAAAATATGTGAATAACTTCCAAAGTCCAAGCCCTACAAATCTAATGTTGAGCTCTTTCGTAAGTTAATTGGACAAAAAATCCAAATCTGGAAAAAATTGTGTGTGTTTTGGGGGCGGGGGGGGGGGGGGGGGCACAGAAATTAAAGAACATGATAAGATATCATGGCATGATCATCAATATTCTAAAACTTATAAGAGTATTAGACAGGGTTATGGAGATATAAAGCAGAGACAGCTAACTGCAGCTCAAACTACCAAAGGGAAATAACTCGGACAGTATGGATGACAGAGTTGTCATTCATGTATGAGACACATTGCCATGACCTGTTCTGCATATCTGTAAAGTATCATAGAAATAGTTTAAAGGGTATTCAAGTTATGGAACAAACACAAAATTACAGCTAAAACCATCAAGGGGAGTAACTAAAAAGTCAGAAAGCAAAAGTTGTCATTCCTTTTCGCGACACATTGTTATGACCTGTTCTACGTAACTGTGAAGTATCATGAAAATATTTAAAAAGGTATTCAAGTTACAGAGCAGACACGAAATCACAGCTAAAACCATCAAAGGGAAACAACTCAAAGAGTAAGAAAACAGGAGTTGTCAATCTTGTTTGTGACACATTGTAATGACCTGTTATACATATCTGTGAAGTATCATGAAAATATTTCAAAAGGTATTCAAGTTATAGAGCGGACAGGAAATCACACCTAAAACAATCAAGGGGAAATAACTCAAAAAGCAAGAAAGCAAGAGATGTCATTCTTGTTCGCGACACATTGTCATGACCTGTTCTACTGTGTAGTATTATGAAAATATTTCAAAAGGTATTTAAGTTATACAGCGGACACGAAATCACACCTAAAACCATCAAGGGGAAATAACTCAAAAAGTAAGAAAGCAAGAGCTGTCATTCTTGTTCGCTACACATCGTCATGACCTGTTCTACATATCTGTATAGTATCATGAAAATATTTCAAAGGGTATTCAATATACAGTGCGGACACAAATCTGTCAAAAATCAATAAAGGGGAGATAACTCAAAAAGTACAATAGCAAGAGTTACTATTCTTGTACGCGACACATTGTCATGATTTGTTCTACACAACTGTGAAGTTTCATGAAAATATTCCAAAAGGTATTCAAGATATAGAGCGGACAAGAAAATGTTTACGGACGGACGGATGCCAGGCTCATCGCTATATCTCCCGAACCTTTCGGTTGGGGATAATACGCTTTTACTCTTTTTCAAAATGCAAAACGGCTTTTCTCCCGATTATCTGTCATCTCTTCTACCACCTACTGTCGGAAGTACTACACATTATAACTTACAAAATGAGGCCGATCTCCATTCAGTTCACGCTAATACGCAGCTATATTATATATAAATTCTTCCTTCAGCGATTCGCGGATGGAACGAGCTACCTGAAGAAACACGTAACTTACCTACTATAGCATCCTTTAAAAGTAAACTTAATTCTAATATAGAGACTCCTCCTTCGTATTACTTTTCAGGTAAATGAAAATGCTAAATTTATCATTCGAGGCTGAGAACGAATTGTAGTTCCTTGAGCCAACATCTGTACAAAAAGATTATAGACAGTCCACTTTGTGACTGTGGGGCGACGGAGGATACACAGCACTACTTACTTGATTTAAGTGCATTCGTTTTAGTAACTTAAGACAGGAAATGCTTGATACAGTGCCATTATTTTGTATCCCAACGATAAGAACTCTTTTGTATGGAAAAAATGAATTGGCCACAGCGGAAATGAGTGGTTACTTTTGGCCGTGCAAGTGTTTCTAATAAAATCCAAACGTTTTGAGCTAGGATAGTAGAAAATACAATGATGTAGGATCATAGTAACTAATATGAAGATTTTATGTATTGTACCGAATAACATAATAGTAAAACTTTATATGAATTCTTGCAAGTTGTTTTTTTTTGCGTCACTGCGCAACACAGCTTTACGATTTGCAGGGCAGGCGAAAGACTGTAGGTAAGGACAGACCCGATCACTATGTTTTGCAAGCTTTATAAATTGTTATATATAAAAAGACCCTTATCCAAGTGGTCTTGTGAGAGCTTACCAACAATATTGTATGGGGCCAATTTAAATGGTCGCAAAATTTACAGCCTGTTACAATGTATATCATAATTTTAATTCACAAAAATTAGGTACACAGTATAGCTACTAATTATTCTATGATGCATGATTACGCTACACAGTTGTGCAATTTGCAGAGCACGGGAAACACTGTCGGTAGGGACAGACCCAATCACTATGCTTCGCAAGCTTTGTAAACTGTTATATATTTAAATGTTCGTATCTTAATGTTTTTGTAACACCTCACAAACATTTTTGTAGACAAAATTAGAAATCTGTTCGATTTACAAAATTTTGTATGCATTATAGTTGATAAGTATTGCATGATGCATGGTTGCGCAACATAATTTTACTATTTGCAGAGCATGCTAAACACTGCAGGTAGGGCCAGACCCAATCACTATGTTTTGCAAGCGTTGTAAATCGTTATATATGCAAATGGTCTTATCCAAATGCTCTTGTGAGGGCTTACAAACATTACTATGTAGGCCCTATCAAAATGGCTCGCAAAATTTACAGCCTGCTACATCATCATTCTAATTCACAAAATTATGTACACATTAAAGTTATTAATTATGATGATTGCGCTACACATTTGTAGAGTTTGCAGAGCATGCGAAGCACCTTCGGTAGGGACAGATCAAATCACTATGTTTCGCTGTTATATATCTAAATGTTCGTATCCAAATGTTCTTGAACAGGTCACAAAAGTTTTGTAGACACGATTAGAAATTTGTTTTACACCTTTTCTACAAACCTTAGCAAGGTGATATTGCACTTATGAAATCTTTTGAGTACGCTTGATATGTGTCATGAGCATCTCAGTCGGTTGTGTTGTGGGGACCGCGGTAGCAGGGATACGCTTGTCTGAACCATGGTTCCGCCACGTATACCTGTGTTGCACCTTCCCAAGCGGCATTTCAGGACAATGAATTGAGATACAGATGACATATGACAGCGGCGGTTTTTGTGCCATCTAAAGCTAAATCTGTGATGGTAAAATAAACATTCCTTGTTAGTCTTACACTGTTTCTTATTGTATGTTGTCTACCAGTAAAGACATAGAATGATGAATTTTCCCTTAAACTTGACACACTTCTTGTGATTTTTATAAATGCGTACTACTTAATTGGTACCTCAAGATTTATTTATTTCTTACGGTTCCATTCCCCGTGGAACAACATGAGTACGAAGAATAATACCAAACAGATATTAGTGTTGCAGTTGTAGTGTTTTACAACATACTATTTCAAATCACTTGTACGTTGTTTGATAACGTTTGTAATTTTGTGATACAGATTTAAACAAGTCATATGACTTCTTTCCGAATCCCTTTTGTATATTGTATTCTCTTTTGTACTGCCTATCTACTAATGACAAAATGTTGCTTATACAAATAAAATACTGTTTACACTAAACTAAACGTTACTGATACCAAAAAAAATCTAAAATTAGACTTCTGTTTATATCTCAAAAGCTGACACTGAATTCTCATTCGGTGGATCTCAAGCACGAGTACGAGTGGTGGTTCCATCTCATTCCATGGTTGAAGATTAAAAGACAGTGAAATAACGTCATTCATTCATCTATACCTTGTGATATATTCTGCTATTTTGTGATACCGTATGAGATTCTGCAGTACTTAATATGACCGCTCGCGACATCTAGGCGAACAGCGCCCATGACATATATACGAGCAACGTATGACCACTCACGACAGCTATGTGAATAGTGCTCACGCTGTTGCATAAAGGCCAAGCTGCATCGTGGGTAACAAATGGCTGTACTTCCATGTCGAAAGCAATTACAAGATAGTCTACGCCCATGGGCGTAGACAAAAAGGATCAAAGTCGACCCAGGGTCATTATATGACCAGTGCTCGTGTACCAAAAGTCTTCAAGTCTAGTCTGTCTGAAGTATAATGCAAATCACATTGTATGAAAGTTTAAGCAATGCAGCTTCTATCAGATAGAAAATCCTTTTGCAGTATCAGCAAAGGGCCATGACTCAGTATTATACATTCGGCAGACCTAAAATTTGTATTTTTCGTATTCCTCATTGGTACTGAAATTATTATAAAATTTCAGTAAGAGGTCGTGAAAATTGTAGATAATATGTAAGCCTATTGTAACAGTTATGATTTAAATAAAACTGAGTGAGGAGCGTCCTTCATGCTTTCCGTAACTTGTCCGCTTAATCGCTTCATCGGCTGTGGAGAAGAAGAGTTTTAGGCCTAAGCAAAGTTATTATTCCCGGTAGCCATCTTGGTTATCAGAGGGGAACAATTTGCAAACATCCGTCACCTTAAACTCTAAAGCCTACATACATATAAAATTTGTTTAAAATCGGCCTAGCGGTTTCAGAGAAGTCGTTTGAAACTATTGATTGATGATGGACAGATTGACGGACAAACGACGAAGCCTGCCTATTATTTTATTTTTCCCGGTGTTTTCAACTCGCAAGTCCCTGGACTACGCTGATTATTCTAAAAAGAAAGCCATATAAATGAAATGCTTCCCAATATTTTAACCCTTTTTATCAGTGACAAGTCCATCCTTATTATTTGAATGAGTGCATGTTTCTGGTGAATGTTTTCATTCTTGTTTTATCTTGGATAATAATACCTGTTACCAAACAGTGTTGACCTCGACTCTGAACTGGGTCTTCTCTGTTTTCACATGTACCTAAAGGGGATTTCAAGTCTGAAAGGGTTAAACTTACAGAAGTGGCATAGACACTTTGAGACACTGTTTATCAGACAGTACATATCCTGTAGACGGCCGTAGCGTATTTTCACGTAATTGCTGACAATTGCTTTTTGAATGACCCTCACAACCTCATTTATTCAGTCATCTTATTAATGTTGATTTCTCTGTATATGCCAGAAACATGGCGTTGTACGCTTTTAGTATCAGTTCTAAAATGCATACTGGGTAGACACTTTCAAATGCCGAAAAAATCTTGAAAAAATCACTTCTGAAAATAAGAAGAGAGAGAAAAGAGAAGAAAAGAGGGGAAAATCTATAGCAGAATCGAAAAAATTGATTCTATTCCAACCCTTTTTAAGCGAGTTTCTTGAAACCTCTGGCCGTCGAAAGGATATAGACTAATTACCAACATTTCCTTTAAGGTATTATGTTTCGTCGGTTTGAAAAACTCGTCGTGGTCTATAATACCAAAGTATTCGTATCCTGACATTCTTTCAAATGAATCGTACACCATAAGCTGTTGATCATTCCACCTCAGTGAAACCTCCAGTCCAAAATTTGAAACTCTTGGATATTTTTCTGAAAAGAAATATGCTACAGGTCAGTACGAATACAGCATACGATAAGCCAGGATTAATTGTTTGCCAATTAATCGAACGACTCGATCATTACTTATTGGCAGCAAATGAGAGATTAATCGATCACAATTTGACATAATCGCTGTTTTACTCTTTTTCGTCAAGCTTATGCATTATATTGCATATTTAATGTCCCTTTGACGCATTGACTTCGCAAGGACAGGATAATTTGGCTGATATTGCAGCCAACCCAGCCAAGACTAAAGTTTAATCTTGAGAAGTTAAAGAAGGACCCAGAAGTGGCATGAACTTTTCAAGCAACAAAAGGTGGGAAATGCGCACCACTCATTGGTCTGAGGGTTGATGACATGGACATAGATACCATGATTACCACCTACAATACAGTAGTGACTGACGCAGCCACAGAGATACTTGGGAAGGAACGTCGTAGGAAAAAGCCCTGAGTCACCAGAAATGTTCTCGACCTCTGTGATGAGAGCAGAAATTTGAAGAAGAAGAGGTATGAAGAAGGAGGAGCAGACGAATACAAGGAAGTAAGCAAGAGGATTAAGAAGGCAATGAAGAAAGCTAAGGAGGACAAGATAGCTAGCCTGTGCGAGGAGATTGGAACTTGCCTGAACAAAAACAACAGAATCTAACTTCAGAGAAACAGGGTAGATCCACAAGTATCCAGGACAGGCCTGGGAAATACCTTACAGAGGAACAAGAGATTCTCAGCAGATGCTCAGAATATTGCTCAGAACTATACAACCATGAGACTTACGGTGAAAATACGGTCCTGAACTGCAATCAGCCCCAGAAGAAGATCAACAACCGATCCTTCGTGAGGAAGTTGAGACTATAGTAGCAGCACTAAAGAAGGGGGAGTCTGCTAGAGTTGATAATATACCAGCAGAACTTGTTCAAGTTGGCGGGGAGACCATGATTGACGTTTTGTCAGATATCTATAACAGGAGCTGGAGAACAGGAGAATGGCCTATCCCGTGGACTCAGTCGCTGACTATTACACTCCCTAAAAGCGGAAACCTACAGCTCTGCCAGAATAACAGAACCATCAGCTTCATCAGGCATTCATGCAAAGTCATGCTAAAAGTCATCTTGAACAGGCTTAAGCCATAAGCCGAAGAGATAATCGCGGAGGATCAGGCTAGGTTCCGAGCAGGAAGGAGCACCACAGAACAGATCTTCAACCTTAGAACCCTGTGTGAAAAGTATCTCCAACATCAGCAGAATCTGTACAAAGTCTTCATTGATTTCAAAAAAGCCTCTGACAAGGCATGGCATGCAGCCTTATGGGCCACCATGCGGAAGTATAATATCAGTGCAAATCTAGTTCGCACCGTTGAGCAGGTACACGACAAGGCTACAAGTGCAGTCTTGATAAATGGCAGCACAGGAGAATGGTTCAGAACAACAGTTGGAGTAAGGCAAGGATGTCTTCTGTTACCCACCCTCTTCAACATTTTTCTCGAACGGATCATGTCTGATACTCTGGAAGAACATGACGGTAAGGTTAGCATAGGCGGCAGTAACATTACCAATCTGCGGTTTGCCGATAACATAGACGCTCTAGCTGAAGAAGAGCAGAGACTAGAAGTTCTAGTTGAAAGTCTCGACCAAACTTGCACAAGGTATAAGCTGGAGATCAGTGCTGAGAAGACCAAGCTGATGACGAACAGCGCAGATGGCATCCAGAGGGAGATCAAGGTAAACGGGCAGAAGCTGGGTACCGTAACAAGCTTCAAATACCTTGGGGCAGTTGTCTCAGATGATGGCTCAAAACAGGAGGTTCTCTCAAGGATTGCACAAGCCACTTTCAGCTCTTACCATGCTGAAACCAATTTGGAGAGATAATAACATATCTCTTGGATCAAAGGTGAAACTTATGCGCTCCCTTGTCATTTCCATATTTCTGTATGCCTGTGAATCGTGGACCTTGACAGAAGAGTTAAAGAAAAGAACGCAGGTGTTTGAGATCAGATGCTACCGAAGGTTACTGAACATTTCGTACAAGGACCATATAACCAATGAGAAGGCTCGCAGAAAGATCCAAGCAGCCATTGGAGAACATGATGAACTCAGAAACGGAAACCAGGGTGGTTTGGCCACGTCTGAAGGTCCTCTGGTTTAGCAAAGACGCTTGTATAGGACACAGTGAAAGGAAAAAAAAGAATAGGTAGATAGAAGAAGAGGGGGGAAGACAATATAAAAGAGTGGACAGGGATGGATTTTGCGAGCTCAACTAGGGTAGCTGAAAAGAGGACAAGGTAGAAACGGATTGTTTCGAAGTCAACTGTGGTGTCCCAACGACCTAGTAGGGTTATAGGATAGAATAGAAAAGAATAGAATTGCAGCTCGACTAAAATGCGATAGAAAATGCTTTAAGCATATTCTATGGACTTCTTTGTCGAGATGCAATATATGTATATATATATATGTAAACGTAGCAAAACCTTGTGTTTATTATTTATGAGCCGCGACACGAGAAAACCAACAATGTGGTTGTGCGCCCAGCGAAGACTCAGATCAGCCTGGGCAACCGCCCATTCAGATATGAGTCTTCACAGTACACTTAAAGGGTAGCTAAGTGTCTAAGCTACCTTCATGCGGACAGCGAAGGCTCTGATCAGACTGGGCGGATGCCCAGGCTAATCTGAGTCTGCGCTGGGCGCACAACCACACTGTTGGTTTTCTCGTGTCGCGGCTCATATAGCCTTTATAACAGTTTTATTAATCGCTGTGTACTGGATCATCGATCATTTCTAAGAATCGATGATCGATTACAAAATTTCGGCTGTGTTCAACCACTAGCCAGGGAGCTTTTAAGAATCACGGAGACGATTGGATATCTGCTGTTTGATGGTTAAATATACTGAAGGGATTTAAAAACTTCTACCCATTAATTTTGAATATCTCAAAAATGAATGCAGCTATGTCAACCGAAATTTTACAAAATATATATTCTCTTATACCTGATTATATCCATATACCGAATTTGAAATCGTTCAACCGAATCGGTCAGGAATATGCACGTGTTCTTTGTGGTCTTAGTACTGTTTGCATAAGGGTAAATAACTTCATGTATACAGTTTTCTAAAAAAAACATTTATCTTACAATATCAAATTGAATTTTAAGAGTTTGAACTCGGCCTGTGGCTTTATTTGGCATACCGCGCCAAAACATCGCAAACAGGTGCAGAGTTTTGGAATAGATAAATGCTGAACTTTCAAAATGTGACGTCGCGGGACAATTTTATGTGCTAATTGCGGCAATTTAAAATCACAGGCGACGTGCACAGTTTACAGGAAGCTCATAAAACCGTCAGAAAAGCACCTTACCGAGATTAAAAATCAGAGATCATGACGTTAACTTACGTCGACGCCGTCTCCGTAATAGGCTTTGCGCGACAGCATCATCTGCAATGATACTTGCAATCAACGTGGATGACGTCACTATATTGAGACAGTAAGAAATGGTCGAAAAGAGTGTTGCATAAGATAACGCCGAAATCGCCTTATGCATTTCAATGACGTAACGCTCTATTACTGACGTCATTTAAGTAAATGATACGAATAAACTGCGTAATTTTTAAATTTGATAAGTTTCAAGCATTTTGTCGTTAAATATTAAACACTGTCATGAGTGAACAGATCAGCAGTCAGATATAAAAAGTGGAAGTTTTAAATCCTCTCAGTATATATAGTGATAACCTGTGTTTATGCATTGATGGCATGGCTATACATGTATATTGAATGACAGAATTATGCCATGAAAAAAAATAAAATAAAGAAAATAAGAAGAACAACAGTACTGCCTATTTTCATCGCGGGGTTCAAGGCTAGAAAAACTGAACAATGTAGACACGTGGTCATTTTATTAAGCAATTAATGCCTAACTGACACTTCTCCCTTATACTACGGACCGGTTTGTTACCAGTTATAGCGGTGTCTGATTGTAGTATATTTTTCCTCTTTTTGTCCTTAATATTTGTATTTCATGTAAAAGTCGAGGGGACTTTTACATGAAATACAAATATTAAGGACAAAAGAGGAAAATTATACTACAATCAGACCCCTCGTATGATCAGACGCCGCAATTTGCAGCGTCTGATCAGGGCTACACTGCTTGCGAATGTCTCTTCTGGAACGCAAGGAATAAAATGGATTAAAATGGCAGTTACCTTCAGCAGCTGGTTCGTAGTATGACAAATCCAGTAATCCAGTAGATGCATAATAATGCAACACCTTTAAGGCGTCTTCGTTGATGCTACTAATATAGTACGTCACAACTTTATCAACACCAAGGTACTTATAGGCTTCCATCCATTCTATTATTAGCTCAGCACTTATATTTGCAAACGAGGTCTTCGTGCCAATAGCTATTTCATTAGGATGTCTTGTGGGAAAATAAGGCTGAACATATGTCACGTTGTTGACGCTGCATGAAAAGTTACCAACTGTAATACCAACTCCAATGGGCACAATTTTATATGAATGCATGACATTTGGACAAGCCATATAAAAGGTCGACATTGGTGCAGACTCTTGAAAGAATGTTTTTACAATATGATCAACGTTCTTGATAAAAGTTTGATTATGGATTTTATACAGAAAGCAACAGCTCAAATTAGATTTTCTGTACATTTTATTTTCAAGGCTACCATATACTTTGAATATGTCCCATTCTGTTCCTTTCGAAGTATTACCAGAAACCACACCAAAAATATATATTGGACCAAATTTCATTCTAACAAATTCTCGGTGTTTTGTTACAGCACTGCCGGAATACTGGATCACACGCGGATACAAATATTCCGTGTTTGTGACAGGTAGCAATATTGCTGGTACTGGTTTTACTTTAGTGGTATGTAATTGTTTTCCTGTTTCAGATAGGGTAAATCTCTTTTCGGGCCTGGTCTTAAGTGCTGTTGTGTTACCTGAAAAGTATAACACAATTACGTAAAACAGAATCTACTCCAGGTTTTACCCCGAAATGAAAGAACTCAGCAACTAAGCATTTTAAAAAATACACACTGACTCTACGGGAATCTTTAAACAAGAGGCCCACAGGCCACAAAGCTCACCAGATCTCTAGCTCAAAATTGCTATCTTATACATGTACAACCTCGAAATTGATGTCACATCTGTGCAGGCTAAAACAAAATATACTATTGCAAAGTCTCAGTCTGACAGTCTGTAGACTTGATAACAAAATGTATAACTATTTTCCACATTTTGAATGCCGTGACAACAGAAAAAGGATAACTTTTAAAGGATTTTTGCTATTTGTTCCTTTGGGTTACTATGACAACTGATTGAAATAAGCAGTGTGCAGAAAGAACATAGAGCTGTTACAAGACCATTCCAGGAATATTTCTGAAAATGTTAGGTCAGAATATCTATAATGGCTTAGCAATAAATTCCATTTTTTCCATCATAAGTTGCCATACCAACCATGTCCTTTGTACAACAACAATGGAACACATAAAATCTGTAAAGGCTAATATGATTAATATGTCTATGAAGTCTGTGCTTCATAGAGCATATGGTTACTAAGGAGATAATTTAAGGTATTTTTCTGTTGTTGCATTTTGATTTCTATGGCAACAAATAAAATTGAACAGTGAGCATAAAATCATATAGGTGATAGAAGACTACTGAAAGAATATTTCTATAAAAGTTTGTCAAAATATATGCAATGGCCTGGCAAGAGATGCCAGTGTCTGCATTAAATTTCTTATATGATGAATATTTCTGTAAAGTCTCAGCATCAAAGAGCTTTTGGTTTCTTATTTTTAATCATATTTTTTTCAAGTTTTTGCATTTTAGTTTCCATGCCAACTAATAAAAAATGAGCATTTGGCCAAAAACATATGGCTGATAGAAGACCTCTCAAAACATATTTCTATAAAAGTTTTGTCAGAATATCTGCAATGGCTTAGCTGTAAATGCCATTTTTCAATTTTCACCATTATAAGTCAATGCAACACTAAGTTGCCATAGCAACCAAACTAAAAAGCCGATTTTCATAAAAAACACAAACTCTCAATCCCCCAGCCCCAGGATGACACAGATGAAATCTGGGCCCAATCTGCCAAATGGCTAAAGAGGAGATATTTTTGTAAGTATTTTATTTTTCATGTTTGCCTTTGGCTTCCATGGCAACCAATATAAAGACCAGCAGGCCAAAGAATTATATATCTGATAAAAGACTTCTCAAGTAACATTAGTAACATTTCTGTAAATAATTTATCAAAATATCTGCACTGGCTTAGCAGGAAATGCCTTTTTTTCAATTTTCCCCAATATATGTCTATGCAACTCTAAGTTGCCAAGGCAACCAAACTAAAGAACCGATTTTCAAATAAAACATAAACTTTCAATTCCCCAGCCCAAGGATGCTACAGGTGAAATCTCGGCCCCAGCGGCCTGGTGGCTTCAGAGGAGATAATTTTGTAGGCATTTGTTTTCCCTTTTTGGCATTTTGGTTACCATGGCAACCAATACATTAAGGAGCAGTGGACCAAAAGATACATAGCTGATAGAAGACCTCTCAAGGAACAATTCTACATAAGTTTTGTCAAAGTATCTGCAATGACTTGGCAGTAAATGTCATTTTTCAATTTTCCCCATTATATGTCAATGACAAGTCTAAGTTGCCATAGCAACCAAACTAGACAGTCGATTTTCACTTTCAATCCCCCAGCCCAAGGATGCTACAGATGAAATGTGGGCCCAATCGGCCCAGTGGCTTCAGAGGAGATGTCGTTTGAAAGTGTTGACGGACGACGGCGACATACGACAGACGACATACGACAGACGACGACATACCACAGACGACGACGGACAACTGCCTATTCCATAAGCTCCCCCGGAGCCTTCGGCTCTGGTGAACTAAACAAGAGGACCAATGGTCCTGTAGCTCACCTGAGATCTTACTGTCAAGAGACACATTTTGTCACTTCACTCATTTGTTACAAGCCTTAAACCAGTGGTTTCAGAAGAGTGCAGATTTTGGTGTCAAACA
This sequence comes from Ctena decussata, assembly GCA_963989385.1. Classification (NCBI taxonomy): domain Eukaryota; kingdom Metazoa; phylum Mollusca; class Bivalvia; order Lucinida; family Lucinidae; genus Ctena; species Ctena decussata. The sequence continues at coordinate 74,563,384 of OZ022499.1, read as the reverse complement.
AATCCAATACAGCTGTGAGGTTATACTGGTCACAAAACTGGTTAACAAAGGAGGTCACTAGAGCACCTTGTCCTAAATTACATACAAATAAACATTCTGAACAAAGATTGGATCAAAACTGTGCCCTCTAGAGTGTACTCAAGGTTTTTCTCATATCTGGTTTAGTGGCCTACTTTTTGACCTGACATTACCCACTTACAAACCTGCCCTAGATTTCATAAAAATAAACAGTCTGACTAAGTGTCATGAATTTGATAAAAAAAAAGGTGCCCTCTAGAGTGTACACAAGATTTTTCTAAGATCTTCTAAGATTTGATGTAGTGACCTAATTTTTGACCTGCACCACTTTCATCTGAATAATGCCGCTACTTACACTAGGGCTTCTACGTGTACATGGATAAACGGTAATGGTTCGTGTATATGCGGTAAAAATTTGCAAAATTTACATATCGTTTTACCGAACTTGAACACATGGTAGACCACCAACATAGTGAAATACCTTAGAGTCGTCAGTAGTAGTCTATTTTAATGTACTTGAGGGCGTCCTCGGAAACATCTAAATCTTTATACTCTAAATTCTGCGTATTCTTATGCAAACCAATATCAAGTACATATTATATGAGAATATTGTTTCATCATAATCGGCAACTAGTTTTAGATCAAATACAAAAGAAACTTTGCAGACAGCACATGCGGTGTAACTGAAAAATTCCGCCTACCTGTTTTGTCACAGATGACAGTAAAAATAGCCATTGTAACCTTGACCTTAGCCCTAGAATGCTGAAATGAGAACTTATCAAAGATGATGTCATACTAAGCATTTGTGCGAAGTTAAATGAAAATTGGTCCATAAATAAGGCGCTAGAGCGATGCCAGAGTTTTTCTGAAAATAGCCACTGTGACCTTGACCTTGACCTTAGAATGCTGAAAAGCGAACTTGTTCAAGATATTGTCATACTAAACATTTATGTGAAGTTAAATTAAAATCAGTCCATAAATGAAGTCGCCAGAGAGATGACATAGGTTTTCTAAAAATAGCAACTGTGACACTGACCTTTGGACGCTGAAACCTAGCTTGTTCAGGATATTGTCATACTTAATATTTGTTTGAAGTTTTAATCAACATCGTTCCATAAATGAAAGAGCTAGAGGGATGACAAAGTTTTCTAAAAAAGCCACTGTGACCTTGACCTTGACTCCAGAACACTGAAATGCGAACTTGTGCAAGATATTGTCATACTAATCACTTGTGTGAAATTAAACTGAATTCGGTCTACAAATGAAGGTGCTAGAGCAATTATAAAGTTTTTCTAAAAACAGCCACTGTGACCTTGACCGTGACCTTAGGTTGCTGAAATGCAAACTTATTTAAGATATTGTCATACTAAACATTTGTGTGAAGTTTTAATTAAAATCAGTCCATAAATGAAGGTGCTAGAGCGATGAGAAAGTTTTTCTAAAAATAGCCACAGTGACCTTGATCTTGACCCCAGAACGCTGAAACGCAAACTTGTTCAATATATTGTCATACTAATTATTTGTGTGAAATTAAATCGAATTTGGTCCACAAAACAAGGCGCTAGAGCAATGACAAAATCTATGGGAAAATATTTTATTGCTCAAGGGCAAGTAACTCTAAAAAGAATAATCCGACCTGGCCCAAATTCGAACTGTTCTTAGATGTTTTAGCTGTCTTGAATACCTGAAACTTACAAGAAGTTGCGATTAAAAATGAAGAAGCTAGGGCCCGGACAACATTTTCCCCATTAAAAGTCTATGGGATGATATTTTATCGCTCAAGGGCAAGTAACTCTGAAAAGAATGACCCAACTTGGCCCAAATTCGAACTGGTCCGAGATGTTTTGACTGACCTGGATGCCTGCAAGCAACAAGAAGCTGCGATCAAAAATGAAAAAGCTAGGGCCCGGACAACATTTTCTCTATTATATATTTCATTGCTCAAGGGCAAGTAACTCTGTAAAGAATGATCCAACTTGACTCAAATTCGAACTGGTCCGAGATGTTTTAGCTTTCCTGATTACCTGCAAGTTACAAAAGTTGCGATAAAAAATGATGAAGCTAGGGCCCGGACAACATTTTGCCCATTTTAAGTCTATGGGAAAACATTTTATCGCTCAAGGGCATGTTACTCTGAAAATAATGATCCAACCTGGCCCAAATTTGAACTGGTCCGAGATGTTTTGACTGTCCTGGATGCCTGCAAGTAACAAGAAGTTGCGATCAAAAATGAAGAAGCTAGGGCCCGGACAACATTTTCCCCATTATATATTTCATCGCTCAAGGGTACATAACTCTGAAAAGAATGATCTAGCCTGACTCAAATTCGAACTGGTCCGAGATGTTTTAGCTGTCCTAATTACCCGCAAGTTACAAGAAGTTGCGATCAAAAATGATGAAGCTAGGGCCCGGACAACATTTTCCCCATTATAAGTCAATGGGAAAATATTTTATCGCTCAAGGGCAAGTAACTCTGAAAAGAATGATCCAACCTGGCCAAAATTCGAACTGGTCCAAGATATTTTGGCTGTCCTGGATACCTGCAAGTTACAAGAAGTTGCGATCAAAAATGAAGAAGCTAGGGCCCCGACAACGTTTTCCCCATTATAAGTCTATGGGACCTTTTTGTTGCCATGGTAACCACAGTTTTAAACCAATCTGTCCCAAAACTATATGCAATCAATCCCCCACCACAACCATGCTACACAAAAAGTTTGATCAAGATTGGCCTGCTACTTTAGCAGATATTAATGCTTAAATTGTGAACGGACGACGGACGACGTACGACGGACGACGGACCAAGTCTATACTATAAGCTCACCTTCTGAGCCTTCGGCTCAGGTGAGCTAAAAAGTGAAAGCATTAATGTGTTGGATGGTAAGTTTAGTGTACACACGAGCAGATTTTCATGTAACGCCCCTTTAATTTTGTTGCATTAACTTTACCATCAATGCAGTAATGATTTTACCCTCAACCTCACACTTCCCCTCGACTCCACTAATCTTCCTAGTTAATAAATGTTGTACTGATAGCAAAAAATATTACATATCATCGGTATTTTTCTCATCCCCCCATCAAATGCGAAAAGCCACTGACCCCTGAGTGAAGCGATTGTCTGCTTTTTCTTCGCTACCTGTCGCTTTAGGTCAGCCTCTTGCCTTATTCGAAGCAATTCTTCTTGTCTTGAAAGTGCCACCAGTTCTTGTTTCAGTTTTTCAATCTCACCCTCAGCCATATCTGAAAACACGAGTTTGTTCCCTGTATTGATCATGTTAAACTACAATAGTATATGTTATTTGCTGTCTATAAAACAAGACATTTATTTATATTTTCTCATTTATTACTCGGAATGAAAAACGGTATTTTTTCTACGAAAGCGTTTATGGACCCCCGGGATGTTATGATAATGTTGCCGTGATCAAGTTGTTTCACTGGCATTTTCTCATTTATATATAACCGGGAACTTACTTTCAGGATTTTATGTTGTCATGTTCTTGTTTTTGTCTATTAAATCTATTATGAATTTTAAGCTTAAGTGAAGAGAAGTACAGTAATTTAATGAAACAGCTAAACTCATGTCCATGTATGCATCACAATCAAGAAGATTAACAGTCATACAGGTGTCACTGAATGCAACTTTTTATGTGTATGCAAATAACCTAACAATAGACCTAGATAAATGTTGATCATCATTTTAAAGGCTGTTACATTGATAAATTTATCTATTCTATTCTATTCTATCCCATAACCTAACTAGGTCGTTGGGGCACCACAGATGACTTCAAAACAATCCCTTTCCACCTTGTCCTGTCTTCAGCTGCCCTAGTTGAGCTGGCAAAATCCAATCCTGTCCACTCCTTGATATTGTCTTCCCACCTCTTCTTCTGTCTTCCTCTTCTTCTTTTTCCTTTCACTGTGCCCTGAAGAATTGTCTTTGCTAAACCAGAAGACCTTGAGACGTGGCCAAACCACCTTAGTTTCCGTTTCTTGACCAGCGTCAGGAGTTCATCGTGTTCTCCAATGGCTGCTTGGATCTTCCTGCGAACCTCCTCATTGGTTGTATGGTCCTTGTACGAAATGTTCAGTAACCTTCGGTAGCATCTCATCTCAAAGGCCTGCGTTCTTTTCTCTAACTCTGCTGTCAAGGTCCACGATTCACAGGCATACAGAAATATGGAAATGACAAGGGAGCGCATAAGTTTCACCTTTGATCCAAGAGATATGTTGTTGTCTCTCCAAATTGGTTTCAGCTTGGTAAGAGCTGAAGTGGCTTGTGCTATCCTTGAGAGAACCTCCTGTTTTGAGCCATCATCTGAGACAACTGCTCCAAGGTATTTGAAGCTGCTTACAGTACCCAGCTTCTGCCCCTTTATCTTGATCTCCCTCTGGATGCCATCTGCGCTGTTTGTCATCAGTTTGGTCTTCTCAGCACTTATCTCCATCTTATACCTTGTGCAGGTTTGGTCGAGACTTTCAACTAGAGCTTCTAGTTCCTGCTCTTCCTCAGCTAGAGCGTCTATGTCATCGGCAAACCGCAGGTTTGTAAAATTTCTGCCGCCTATGCTAACCTTTCCGTCATGTTCTTCCAGAGCATCAGACATGATCCGTTCGAGAAAAATGTTGAAGAGGGTGGGTGACAGAAGACATCCTTGTCTTACTCCAACTGCTGTTCTGAACCATTCTGTTGTGCTGCCATTTATCAGGACAGCACTTGTAGCCTTGTCGTATAGCTGCTCAATGGTGCGAACTAGGTTTGCATTGGTATTGTACTTCCTCATGGTGGCCCATAAGGCTGCATGCCATATCCTGTCAAAGGCTTTTTTGAAATCAATGGAGACATGGTACAGATTCTGTTGATGTTGGATATACTTTTCACACAGGATTCTAAGGTTGAAGATCTGTTCTGTGGTGCTCCTTCCTGCTCGGAACCCAGCCTGTTCCTCAGCGATTATCTCTTCGGCTTGTGGCTTAAGCCTGTTCAAGATGACTATAAATAACTGTAAAATACAGTTGAAAATATCTAAACATGGGCACTTTTTAAAAGAAACGTTTTGTTTCAAAATAAATTTTTCAAGAAAATTGCATATTAGTTATATTGTATTATATAGACATTAAAGATGCAATTTATATATAGCAAACAGTCTATACCAGAGGCCTCCTGACTCGTCTAGTTTAGTCTTTTCCATAACTTTGCAAAGTAAATGGGACACCAAATATGACTTTACAACAATCCCTTTCCACATAGTCCTGTCTTCAGTTGTAACAGTTCTAGTTGAGCTAACAAAGTCTATTCCTATCCACTCATCAATATTGCCTTACCGCCTCAGCTGTCCTACCTGAGCTACCAAAGTCCATTCCTGTCCATTCTTTAATATTGTCCTCCCGTCTTTACTTCTCTATATCCCTGTAGAATCGTCTTTGCTAAGCCAGAAGACATTGAGATGTGGCAACACCACCTCAGATTCCTGATTCTGACTATGGTTAGGAGTTCGCCATAGTCTCCAATGGCTACTTGGACCTTTATGCGAATATCCTAACTGGTTACGCGTAACTACTGTACGAAATGTGCAGCAACCTTCGGTAGCATCTCATCTCAAACGTCTGCATTCTTTTCTCTACCTCCGCTGACAAGGTCCACGATTCACAGACATGGGAGCGCATCAGTTTCATCTTTTATCTAAACGTTTTATTGTTACCTTTTCCAAATTGGTGTATTCTTTTTACAAAACTGAGGTGACTTGTGCAATCTTTGGTTTTAGCCATCATCCGAGACAACAGACCTTTTTCACATTGTTTCTGCGCATGCGTATACCGCCTACGTGACGCGTTAGTTCTTGATAATCGGAAAGATTCGTCCTCATGATACCTATTTTACTGTAAATTCATTCTTTCTAGAGTTAACCTGCTTTGAAAAAAAAGAGACTGAATAAAAATAGCGAAGTTATCCAGAGCTACAGATAAGAGGGGGTATTAAGGATAATTCAAAGATAATTTTCTTATTTCTCAACAAAAACAGGTGTTGCCCCCTCATTAGAACATGGGCAACTTTTTTCCTCAGACCCGTATAATCTACCTATAAACGACGATATCGCGTGAGCTTGAAATAGCATTAAATTATATAGGACGTTGACAATTTTTCTCTTTTTTGTCTTCCTTGAATAAAAAATGAAAAATGTTGTGTTAGGTCAATATAGTGGCACTTTTTTAGCTGCACATACTATTAGATATTTTTTTCAAACTTTTATTTCTACATTTATTGCGGTCCATTTTGCTCTGATTAACATGGCCATCATTTCCTAATAGTATATATGGAAAATAAAGAAAATGAGCAAAAAGTTACTCAGTTTTCTTCGTTTTTCTTAAAGCACGGATCTGAAGTCAAAAATGTTGTGTTGTCCTAGTATTTTACACTGTCTTACAAATCTTTTGATATATTTTGTAGGAAAATCAAAGAAATATTAGTGCGGTCATTTTTTACAAACTTAATACTACCCTACATCCAAAAACTGAATTTTTCAGTACCGTGCGTGACTATGTCGAGGTGAGGAGAATTGTTGGGGACGCCGACTCGACGAGACGGTTCTAGTGATGGGTAACAACATACGTTTTTTGGAGAGATTGAAAATTATACCTAAGTTATCACTGCGTCCGCAACTTTCTACGCCACCTGCAGTAATGTGTGAATTCTCTTGGATATTTGCGACCAGCATAGACAATAAGGGTGCTGATCGAAAATGTAAAAATGACCGCACTGTTTTACTTCCTATTTCCATAAAAATTGTATATGTGAAATGCTGAATAATTGTAATTTTCGGAATGAACACGGAAAATTATCATTTTATGAAAAAAGAGACATATGCGGGTAAAAACTTTGATCAACGCAGTAAAAAAGTCATGATTTACTATATATTCTATTCATTTTGAGGGTAGTCAACTTAAACTAAAAAATGACCGCGGTATTTCTTACGGAATCCTTTCAAAAATTATATCAGGCTGTTCGCAAATTAATGCGGTTTTCGAAATGAACACGGAAAAATGGATTTGAATATAAGGAAAATTAAAATAAGAAGGAAAAGATGAATTGCCCATATCTCGTAGTGTATTTCATTACCTGCTCGATTTGCAAATATCGATTATCGATTTTTAAACAGTGGCGTGGAAAGTTATCCATGTTACCCCTTCTTATCTGGAGCACTGGTTACCCATTCACCTTAATATGACTACCGTTATAGTACCCTAATGTGCATAAGTATTGGGACACTTAAAACCATTAATTTTTCATTAGTTTCAAATGGAAAATTAATGGTTTTAGGTGTCCCACTACTTAAGTACATTAGGGAAGTTACCTCGTAAATTGTAACCTGCACTAGAGGACTTATCTTGTTCCACCTGTAAAATAGAAGAACGCAAGCATACACAGTTGAACGGAACTCGGACAGAAACAATACATATATGATATGTGTGTAGTTTTGTGGTTGCACGTGACATTTAAAATGTATGCGTATACCCTCAATGATATATATATATATATATCACTCCTGATAATGTCGTAAGGGGCAATCAACAGTTATGGAAATGGACGCCTTACGGTAGCAGCCGGGCATGAGCTGCGATACAAGTAAACAAAGCATAAACAGGTGACTTTTAGTATTTTTTACATTCATTTCAATGTTTGCATGTGAATAATCTGACTTCGAGCTATGTGATTCCCAATATGTTTTTATTTCTGCGCAATAGGAAGACATCGAGGAAGTGGAAAACCAAGTGATTTGCTTTAAAATCAAATTCTCCTGGATGAGGGGGTTGTTGGTTTTTTCCGTTTTGACCTTGGATTGAAAATGTTTTCAGAGCCTTATCGATAAGTTTTGTTAGATAAACATGCTTTACTCGAACCTTTTGATACAATTTCAGGCCGAAATAGTGTGTCATTTAAATTTTGTATAAAAATGTTGATATAGAAAAAAAAAAAAGAAAAAAAAAATATTGACTTACGACATTGACTCCCCCTTACGGGCCAGTTAAACATTACGTGTCACCTTGGTATTTACGCCGAGCATCCGCTGAACAATGAATAATCTTAGAGTGGCTGTTGGAAAGGTGTTGGTATTCTAAAGTTACCATTTGAAGACTGGGCGGAGCTGTTAGATGCTTGCCGTTCAATGTCAAAACCGGGCAGTCGACTTGACATGGAAAATCAGTAAAGTAGCATGCGCGTGAGTTGTTATTTATATTTGTGAGATTAAAAATGCCTAGTAAACGCTATCGGTCATCACAAATAATGAGACAGTTCAAACAAGCAAAGTAGGTTAAGGTGGGGCAAAACGTCCATGCGGGGTCAAACGCCTGAGTCTTTTATATCAATATGCATATGGTTTAGGAAGAAAATTAAAACCTATGTCAGAGTATAGACTCCTTACCAACAGACTCTTCGAAGAAGCGCATTTTTTATAGCTTTTTGAATTTAAACATTTTGTGCAGTTTTATGTAAATCGGTATGACTAAATATTTTCTTGCAGTTCATCTTGCTGAGTGAACTTAAAACTTTGCGACAGTTTGTTTGCAAGATAAAGTCTGTTTACTCTGTCGCGAAATCTTATAATGTGCATTTGTTAAAAATCTATTTATAGACTAGCAATTAATGCCAATATGTGGCAAACAACTTACGCTTGACTACTTTGGCAAATCATGTATCGATGTTCTTTTGCAAAAAGTGCAGCTAATTGTGGACATACAGCCCAAGGTGATAGTGCCCGGTACTAAATATCAAAGCTTCGGTCTCTGAAGCTGGAGAATTCGCGTAACATGATGAAAGGTGTACAATAGTAGAGAGCGAAACGCCCACCTTGAGGAAATGTTTTCATAATTTGACCTAACTGGAATAGTCTTTTCGGGCAAAGGAATCATTGGTGTCTAAAAATTAACATTGGATACATAAACAAGATAAGAAATAGCCTTGGGCGTGTTGCCTCATCTAAACGGCGTCTTGTCCCAATGGAATATTTTAAAAATCCTACCATATTTCCAGATTTAAGTGCCATATTTGTGGACAACCTTCTTTCTTATAACAGAAAAGTTTATTCCAAATTGGATGAGGCAGTTTCTTAACTAATGGTAAAGAAAGTTTTGCGACCCCTCCCCGCGTTTACTATACGTCGAAACAACGCCCGAAGAACGTCGATGCAACATTATGGCGCTTTTATCGACGTCTTTGCAAGGTTGTTCAGACATCATAATGTTGCATTGACGTCGTTACAACTTTGTTTAGACGATGTATGTATGCTGGGTTGAAGGAAGAAAAAGAAAATTGGTGTGGGATCTCCGATGATTTCATGCATGCCTTTTGTAAAGGTGAGCATTGTTCTGCGATAGCGAGCATAAAATCGCATTATGTCTTTTTTTAGAAAATATACTCGTCGAAGGTAAGGCCAGAAATAAGCACCGCCCCGTCAAGGAAAGAAAATCGAGGAACAAAAGGCGTGAGCATTTTATCAATATGACTGACAATCAAACCCACGCCATGTTAAAAGTCTTCAGTCTGAAGTAAAGTGTTTTTGAGACTGATTCTTTTCCTTTCTTCAAAAAGGAAATTTGGATAATCATACTGCGTGGTTTGAAATCATTGCAGAAGTCATCATGCGTCTGAGGATGAAACGGTATACCGATAGCTGCATTTCCATGCCTAAAAAGAGCCATTCAGGACACATCACTGTAACTACATCCATCCATCCCCGCGATTGATCGACCTTTTTAACTTCATCAGTGACAAAATGGATTGTCTGCCCCTGTCCTGGGCTATATATATGGCCAAAGATGGCCGCCACGCCGATATATGGTAACAATGTATATATATATGGAATCAGTCTTCAAAGCATTTTTTTAATTATACATGTCAGGACCAGAAGTCAGATGAGCGTTTACAGGACCACTGGTCCTCTGGTAGCTGTGTTCACTCTTAACATGTTAAAAATCTGGCACGGTAGCTCGCCCGGTAGCGAGGGAAGGCCGCTTGGGATGCAAGCGACTCCGAGATCGACTCCCACGTCCGGCACATTCTTTCTTGAAGATGATTGGGTATGACTTTTTTCGGCCATTTTTCCTCTTCCACTGATTCAAATAGAGCAGGTGTCAGTAAATGGCGAAAGAATTTGCACTAAGAACTGGTAAACTGCCTCCGGGAGGCTTGTCCAGGAACAGATTGGTCAGGATAAGTGTCCGCGCTCGATATGACCTTAAATGTGTCGAAGGGCCGCAAAAGCCCTTCGTAATATGAAATACAGTATTTGCAGGAACTCGACCAGATCGTACAACAAACGATTTGGATGAAAACTCTAATGCGACAGAATTGAATGAAGCAATTTTTGGGTTGGAATATGTAGCGAATTTCATGTCATATTTGCAATCTGTCGGAAAGAGGAGTCGGATATTTTGAGGAAAGCTATTTAAAAAGCAACAGTTTGTTATTGCAATGTTGCCCTTGTGGGATGAATTAGGAAACCGCGATCAGGCAACAACATGTTAAAATGCCACTTTTTCGACTTGTGCAGCTCCTTTTGAAAAAGAAATGTAAATTTGTCTTTGTTATTTTAACTCCAAAGAAGCTAACATTTTTCATGTCTTTATATGCCTTTGTTATTTTAGCTCCAAAGAAGCAAACTTTTAATGTCTTCACAGTTCTTAAAGCCACTGCACCAAAGTTTCACTGGAGGGCAGCTCTCTAGGCATTCAAACTCTGGGCTATGCTTATTTACCACATTCATGTTTAGGTACCTCCGGGCTCGGAAGCACGACTTGTGCTCAACCCAGGATTGAATTTACACTCCGGGCGACGAGACGTCATGCGTCAAGATTAAGAAAAATACCGGTTTTCAGGAACTCATTTTTTTCGACTTTTTTCTGCCCGACTTTACCAACTTTGTGTTTGACCAGAGTTTAAACAAGGGTACGATCCACAAAAGTAAAATTTCCTATTTCAGATATTCTATTATAAAGTAAAAAAAAAAACATCCTTGAAATTGGATCACACTACTAACGCAGTGGTCGGTCTTTTAAGGGGTAATTGTACCGTTAGGGGCAACCAAAGCCGTTAGGGGTAATGTTTACCAAAAGCTCATCGCCGATACCAAGATGTTAATTTTGGCTGCTTTTGCATGAAATATATTTCAGATTCATATGATTATTGACAGCCATAAAGCATTTTAACGCGTGTGTTGTTCAAAATACTTCTAGCAACCACGAAATCTGATTACACGGGTACACCATACCCAAGGGAATATAGATTACAAGTCGGCCGTTTACATTCTAACGTCCATTTCAGTCGTTTCTGGTGCAGAAATGAATACTTTGGGGAATGACATTTTCCTTTTGTTAAAATGATGCTGCAAAAATTGTATAAACAGATGGAACGAGAGCACCAACCTTGCTGTTGTCATTGTTTACTTGAACCCTAGCTCATGTCCGGCTGCTACCGTAAGGATTTCATTTGCATAACCATTTGATTACCTCTTACGACATTACCGGGCATGTATATAGGACTCATAGGAGTTTTCAACTCCAGCAAACCTTCAAGGGGATAGTTAACTGGATACAAATGCGGCGCCCTTCAAATACTGACTATAGACTGACAAGTGTTTGCTGTGATTGCGGTAGTAACGGGACGCTTCTTTTGTTCCTATTTTTGTTTTTGTTCTGTGGACGTAAGTGCCGTGAACATTGTCTAACCGATAAGATAGTGGAGGGCCTGCTGCGCTTGCAGCAGGTGCGGCATTCCTTTTTTGTGTTTCTATTCTCATACATTGTTAAACTGTGCTGTGTCTGGGGACTACCGAACCCAATACAGTTTCACGGTTTCACAAGCTGCAACACAGCTAAACTTGACTCTTGTACATATCCATGTTTTTATACTTTGATTGTTGAAGCGTTGTGTTTACGATTGTGTATGTGCAACACAATTGCATAACATTAGCGTGGGCAGCCATTTTGTTTTCATTATTTGAACTGCATGGTTCCCGATAAGGGGAATATTTTGTTCATTTTTGTTTTGCGGAGCTTATCTTTATTTTGTTTAGATATTTTTCTCGAAACGAAAATATTTGTACTTATTGATTCTATTTTTTATTGTTTGAAACCACTGAAGAAGCCGAAAGGCGAAAGCAATGTGAAGTTGTCTCTCCATCTACAATCAGTTTTAAAGCATTTTAGCATTCCGAGCGGATCCAGTGCTACCGAAATATTGTGTTTGTTAGATGTACTTCCCTAAATCTTTCCATATATAGTCGGGGGTGGTCGGTGGTGCGATGGTGCTGCGTGTAGCATCCAGTGCCAATGCGTCCTACGGATTATAATAGTAGTAGGGCAAGGTTCCTTTTGTGCTTGCCGTAGGTGCGGGTCGGAGTTGTCTGGACAGAAACAAAAAAGGGATGCCTGCAGCAGGGCCTCCACTGTCTTATCGATTCACAGCAGGCACTTGTCAGTCTACAGTAAATGTCGGAAGGGGCCCGCATATGCATCCAGCTTACTTTCCCATGGAAGGCAGGCTGGAGTTGAGCAGTCCTATGAGGCAGTGTTTCGGCCGATTTCGGACCGTTTCACAGAGACGGAGGAGAAAAGTGGAACATGATAGTTAAGAAGAGTTAATCCAAACAACCAGTTGTCGCACCTACACGTACAGCAGACTTTGTGCGGACCAACTGTTGTGAGACAGTTTCACGGTATCATTGCTGCTCCCTGCCATCGCTTCAGGGAGGTTCATCCTTCATGTAAGACATCACGAAAAAGCAGAATAGTCTGGGTAAACTGAACGGAAGATTGCAGAAGATTTCTGTCATAGTCTGGATAAATTGAACGGAAGATTGCGGAAGATTTATTTAACAAACTGTGGCAGTTTTTGTAACAGCAGCAGAAGATATAAAAACGCAAAGTCATAGTTCAGGTAAACCTACAGAAGTTTGTATAAGATTTCTTTCACAGTCTGGGTAAGCTGTACAAAAGATTGCGGAAGATTTCTGTCAGAGTTCGGGTAAATTAAACGGAGGATTGCGGAAGATTTCTGTCACAGTCTGGATAAACTGAATGGAAGATTGCAGAATTCAGTTTAAGATTTCTGTCATAGTCTGGGTAAATCGAACTGAAGATTGCGGAAGATTTCTTCTGAGTCCGGGTAAATTGAACGGAAGATTTCAAGCCATACCTTAGGTAAACCGAACGGAAGATTGCGGAAGATTTCTGTCATAGTCTGGGTAAATCTAACGGAAGAATGCGGAAGATTTCTGTCTAAGTCCGGGTAAATTGAACGGAAGATTGCGGAAGATTTCAAACCATAGTTTAGGTAAATTGAACGGAGGATTGCGGAAGATTTGAAATCATAGCTTAGGTAAACTGTATGGAAGATTGCGGAAGAGTTAAGACCATGGTTTAGGTAAATTGAACGGAGGATTGCGGAAGATTTCTGTTATAGTCTGGGTAAATTGAACGGAAGATTGCGATTTAAAAGACAAGAGACAGTTTCGGTAAAAGCAGCTGAAGATTCAAAGCATATAGTTTGGGTAAAACTAGTGGAAGATTGGGGAAGACTTCTGCTTTAGTCAGGGTAAACTGAACGGAAGATTGCGGAAGATTTAAAACACAGGGTCAATTGATGTAAAAGCAGTGGACTTTTCAGTCAGGCAATTATTAGACTTTTTGGCTCTGACATAATGTCAAATACAGATGTATAGCAATCGCTACATACTATGACATGGTATCCTAAGCTCCATACACAAGGGCTCGGGATCTCATAGCTGCAGGCTCCAGGGTCAAGGCTATCTTGGCAGTGCTATTCATTATTGAACCATCTTGGGGGTGGCCCCTACTTGGATTCTTTTCAATTGTAGCACTGCTAACTATCAAGCATGATCTTATCAGCTCTTTACTGATGAAACCAGACACTAGGCAACCATCGTGGCAAAGGCCACCCGGATCAAGCTGCCTACAGGGTCAGCGCACCAGATGAAGCCAAGACTCACCTATGGTTGGTGTGTTTTTGACAGTTTGTCACCTTTAATGTAGGCCTGTCAAGCTGCATACTATGACATGGTATCCTTAGTTCCTTATGCAAGGGTCAGAATGTCCCTGGATCGCAGGGCTGAAGGCCCCTGCGTCAAGGCTATCTTGGCAGTGCTGTTAATTACTGAACCATCTTGGCGGTGGCCCCTAATTAAATTATTTTCAATTGTAGCACTGCTTACTATCAAGCATGATTGATTCAGCTCTTTAGTGATGAAACTGGACACTAGGCAGGCATCAAGGCAGAGGCCTCTCTGACCAAGCTTCCTTCAGGGTCAGTGCACCAGATGGAGCAAGTCTCATCTATGGTTGGTGTGTTTTTGACAATTTGTCACCTTACATGTAGTTCTGTCATACAACATACTATGACATGGTATCTTTAGTTCCTTCAGCAAGGGCCCGCAGGGCCCGGGATCGCAGGGCCGAATGCCCCTGGGTCAATGCTATCTTGGCGGTGCTGTTCATTACTGAACCATCTTGGCGGTTGCCCCTACTCGGATTCTTTTCAATTGTAGCACTGCTTACTATCAAGCATGATCGAATCAGCTCTTTACTTTTGAAACCGGACACTAGGCAAGCATCACGGCCGAAGGCCGCTCGGACCAAGCTTTCTACAGGGTCTGTGCACCAGATGGAACCAAGACTCATCTATGGTTGGTGTACATGTCTCTGACAATTTGTCACCTTAATTTTCTCATGCTACATACTATGACATGGTATCCTAAGTCCCTTTTGCAAGGATCTGAAGGGCCCGGGATTGCATGGCCGAAGGCCCCTGTGTCAAGGCTATCTTGGTGGTGCTGTTCATTACTGAACCATCTTGGCAGTGGCCCCTACTCAGATTCTTTTCAACTGTAGCACTGCTTGCTGTCAGCAAGCATGATCAGATCAGCTCTTTACTGATGAAACTGGACACTAGGCGACCATCACGGGCAAAGGCCCCTCGGACAAGCTCTCTACAGGGTTAGTGCACCAGCTTGAGCCAAGACTCATCTGTGGTTGGTGTGTTTTGACAATTTGTCACCTTACCTGTAGTTCTGTCATGCTACATACTATGACATGGTATACTGAATTCCTTATATGCAAGGGCCCTAAGGGCTCAGGATTACACTGCCAAAGGCCCCTGTGTCAAGGCTATCTTGGCGGTGCTGTTCATTACTGAACCATCTTGGCGGCGGCCCCTACTCTAGTTCTTTTCAACTGTAGCGCTGCTTACTATCAAGCATGATCGAATCACCTCCTTACTGACAAAACCGGACACTAGGCAAGCATCATGGCTGAAGGCCGCTCAGACCAAACCCCCTACAGGGTCAGTGCACCAGAAGGAACCAAGATTCACCAATGGTTGCCATGTTTTTGACGAGATGCCACAGCTTTAAAATACTGGATGTAGGATCACCAAACATACCAAAAATGACTCTGTATTAGGATAGTCGCATATGGGTGAAAATGTATACCTTGATAAGACTTTTCAAGACCCCTCTGATCAAGGTTTGCAATGAAATCCTCAGCTGTCTTCAGATAAAGTCACAATGTTCCATTTGAAACTTCTTTGCTCAATTTACCTGGACAAGCATCCTGTGTGAAATCTTTCGCAATTTTAAGTGAGAATGACCTAGGTTATCAATTTAAATCTTCAATTCAGCTTGCCTAAGCTGTGGTTTGAAAGATTCTGGAATCCTGCATTCAATTTACCTTTACTATGGTTTGAAATCTTCTGCAGTCTTCTGTTAGCTCTACCTAAGCTATGGTTTGAAATCTGCTGCATCTCCCACTCAGTTAACCTTACCAAACATCTTTCATGAGATCTTCCGCAATCTTCCGTTCAGTTTACCTAAGCTATGATTGGAAATCTTCCGAAATCCTCCGTTCAATTTACCAAAACTATGGTCTTAAATCTTCCGCAATCTTCCGTTCAGTTTACCTAAGCTATGATTTCAAATCTTACGCAATCCTCCGTTCAATTTACCAAAACTATGGTTTGAAATCTTCCGCGATCCTCCGTTCAATTTACCTAAGGTATGATTTGAGATCTTCCGCAATCTTCCGTTCAATTTACCTAAACTATGGTCTTAAATCTTCCGCAATCTTCCGTTCGTTTTACCTAAGCTATGATTTCAAATCTTCCGCAATCCTCCGTTCAATTTACCTAAACTATGGTTTGAAATCTTCCGCTCAATTTACCTAAGGTATGATTTGAGATCTTCCGCAATCCTCCGTTCAGTTTACCTAAGCTATGATTTCAAATTTTCCGCAATCCTCCGGTCAATTTACCTGAACTATGATTTCAAATCTTCCGCAATCCTCCGTTCAATTTACCTAAGGTATGATTTGAGATCTTACGAAATCCTCCGTTCAATTTTCCAAAACTATGGTTTGAAATCTTCCGCAATCCTCCGTTCAATTTATCTAAGGCATGATTTGAGATCTTCCGCAATCCTCCGTTCAATTTACCCGTTATGTAAACACATCCGACTTTAAATAAAATTTGTATCTGTATCTGTATCTACCTAAACTATGGCCTCAAATCTTCCGCAATCTTCCGTTCAGTTTACCTAAGCTATGATTTCAAATCTTCCGCAATCCTCCGTTCAATTTACCTAAGCTATGGTTTGAAATCTTCTGCAATCTTCTGTTCAATTTACCTAAGGTATGATTTGAGATCTTCCGCAATCCTCCGTTCAGTTCACCTAAGCTATGATTTCAAATCTTCCGCAATCCTCCGTTCAATTTACCTAAACTGATTTCAAATCTTCCGCAATCCTCCGTTCAATTTACCTAAGGTTTGATTTGAGATCTTCCACAATCCTCCGTTCAATTTACCAAAAATAGTATGATTTCAAATCTTCCGCAATCCTCCGTTCAATTTACCTAAGGTTTGATTTGAGATCTTCCACAATCCTCCGTTCAATTTACCAAAAATATGGTTTGAAATCTACCGCAATCCTCTGTTCACTTTACCTAAGGTATGATTTGAGATCTTCCGCAATCCTCTGTTCAATTTACCTAACTATGGTCTTAAATCTTCCGCAATCCTCCGTTCAATTTACCTAAACTATGGTCTTAAATCTTCTGCAATCCTCCGTTCAATTTACCTTAACTACGGCCTTTAATCTTCCGCAATCTTCCGTTCAGTTTACATAAGCTATGATTTCAAATCTTCCTCAATCCTCCGTTCAATTTACCTAAACTAGTGTTTGAAATCTTCCGCAATCCTCCATTCAATTTACCTAATGTATGACAGAAATCTGCAATCCTCCATTCAGTTTACCTAAGACACGATTTCAAATCTTCCGCAATCCTCTGTTCAATTTACCTTAACTTCGCTTTGTTTAATCTGACAAACATTTGGAGTGAAATCTGATCAATTTACCACAGGTATGGTTTGAAATCTTCCGCAATCCTCCGTTCAATTTACCTAAGGTTTGGTTTGAAATCTTCCGCAATCCTCCGGTCAATTTTCTTGAAGAGAAATTCTGCAATCTTCTGTTGTGTTTACCTGAGTTATTATTTGAACTTTCCCACAGTCTTCCATAAGATTTACTTAGATTACATATTGAAACTTCCACAATCTTCTGAGCTGTTGTTTGAAATCATACACAAGGAGAAGACCTAAATAAGCTTATGCATTAGTTCTGATCCTAACATGTAAATAATTATATCTCATCATTGCTGTAACCATGAATGTAAGTTTTTACCTTATGTATGTTCTTATTATTTTTGGTTCGGTTTGTGTTGCTGAGTGGCCACCTTTTGGGAACAAGCTGCTCACTCGGTTGGCCATATGTTCTCTGTATCTTAATTATTTGTAATCTTAGTTGTTTCCAACTATGGTTTGGGGGCTGGATTTGGATTTTGATTGTTTCAGTTCCTGGTCTTTGCATACTTTTTACTTTTGAAAATAAAATATGTTTAAACCAATTCATGCACAATCTTCCATTCATTTTACCTAAGCTATGGTTTGAAATCTTTTATTAGATTTACTTAGGTTGTGAATTGAAATCTTCATCAATCTTCTGTTTAATTTACCTAAGCTATCATGGTTTGAATAATGATAAAAGTCTACTGCAATCCTCCATTTGATATACCAAAGCTATGGACAACAATGTTTCCCTGTACTATTTGCCTGTTTAGAGTACTTCAGTTTCGTGATGTCTTACATGAAGGATCAGCCTTCAGGGACGATACAAGGACAACTACAGGTCAGTCGCCCCCATTCACTGATCAATACAACCAGAAAAGCCCATGAGAGCTACTGGATCCGACGACTGAATACCATACAACCTCATGGTATCAACAAGGGTAACTAGGACTGAAAAGGGGTTGTTTCAGTGCATGGGGGAAATAATAGATTTTGCTATAAGGTAATGTCCACTCTGTATATCAAAATCATTTCAAGTATTTCTGTGAAAACTCCACAAACATGTAAAGCATCATCAGACGCCTTGCAGAGCGTAAGAACTGTTACTCTGGGCTACATATTTTTGGAGTGATGCCTTTTAACAATTGAAAATAGTAGATTTCGCCATATAGTTGAGTCTGCTCTGTCACTCAAAACCATTTAAGTTATTAACATACGTATCAGAATGCTCGAGCGCACAGGGCAAAAGCTTTTTGCCTCCCAAATTTCGCTTCCCAAATTTGTCCCATTTTTTTCCTTTAAAAGTGTTTTTGCTACCTAAATTTTTGCTCCTCAAATTATGTTCCCCAAATTCCCAAAATTTTTTTGCTCCCCCGAAACTTTTTTCCTCCTCGAGACCTTTGCTTCCCAAAATCATTGCCATTCAAAACTTTTGCTGCCCAAAAATTTGCTCCCCAAATTTTGCACCCCAAAGCTCCTCCCAAATATTTTTTGCTTTCAAAAATTTGTATGCTGAAATTTTCTGATCTCCATTTTTTTTCGATCAATTTTTTTTTCTAATTCCAAAATGTTTGCATCCCCCCCCCACCCTCTCCCCCATATTTTCCTCTGAAATTTTTGTTTTTGTTCCTTCAAATTTTGCCCACAATCAAAAATTTTATCTCCTCTATTTTTTTTTTTTTTTTTTGCTCTTCAAGAGTTTTTAATCTTTGCTGCCGCTGCAACATTGTAGATTGTAGTGGGCGTATTTTGCACCTCTTTGCAGAGTTGTTGTTGATGAGGGGATGGGAAAGAGACATCTGTTTTTGTTTCAAAAACAAACATCTAGTATCTAAATGTTTTCGCGGCATTTTTACGTAGGCTTTTAAAGAAAAAAAAATCCTTTATTGGAAAGTTTAGAAGGAGACAAAATGATAGAGTTGCTTCTTTCGAAAGTGTATGAATACACCTTATAGATAATGTTTGCCTTGATACTATTATAACAAATTCCACACAGCGAATATGATAATCTTTTTTCGAACAGTTTGTGTGTGTAGGTTGGTGGGAGGGGGAGGGGATGAAAGACATAAAGTGAATGTTTCGAAGATGCCAATTAAAAATTAAATGAGCCACGACACGACAAAACCAACAATGTGGCAATGTGCGCAAAGCGAAGACTCAAATCAGCCTGGACATCTGTGCAGTCTGATCAGTATTTGCTGTCCGCATGAAGCTAGCGTAGACCCTTAGTTAGCTGCAAAGCATAAAGTGAAGACTCTGATAAGACTAAGCGACCGGTAAGGCTCATCTGAGTCTTCGCTGGGCGCACATGCCTCTTTGTTGGTTTTGTCTTGTCGCGGCTAAAACGTTTCAATACCTGGCGTTTAGCAAACTCAGATTTACTCCCGCTGTATTGTACCACTTTTGATATCTCGTTGCGTGCGCAGTAGGTAGTTAACAACAACAGTTCTACTACCAGAAAGATCAAAATTGCTCCTAAAAACCTGCAACAAACAAGACGGCTATAGTGGCCTGAAAAAAAGAATCATCCGTGTATAGATTATGTTTTCTGGTCCAATGTTATACTTGAACTCATTTATTGGCTTGCGCTTTCGAGCGCAAGCCAGTATTCAAGTGGTTTAGTGATACCGAGTTATTTTCGGAAGAAACGATACGTCACGCTTAGTCGGAAAATACCCGGAGAGTGTGTACACAGTGAGTGTGTACTGCAACGATTCGTTCTAAACTTTTTAGGGCAGCAATTAAGCCAAAGAGATCGGAAAGTTCGTTCCGGTTTGAGACAGCATTTCTTCATTCATAACAAACAAATACCTCGTCCGATTTTGTCTATTTTTATCCATATCCGATTTGCCTCATCTGCTAAAAATAACAGTGGAAACTTTATTCTATTTTTGATAGTTCATGTATATATTTTTTTTAAATATTTCCGATAAAAAGCACGTTTTTCTTTTACAAGTGCCTTGAACTTGACCACATTTCGTTTGCTTTTCATAAACTGATGGCATAAAAAATGAAACTGTGAATGCAATGCAAAGTATTTGGCTTTGCGTCCTAAGAAATATACCAAAACTTGTGTAAGAAACAGTGTTTATATATAGCTTAGCGCAAAGCATTAGCTTTTCCAAAAAATCATGCAGCGGTGTCGCGAAAACTAGGCCTTAGGGCATCGCATAATCTGACTGGTCAGAGCAGCCGGCACACTGTCCAGCGCCGATGCATTCGTTGGATCTGATCAGTCTTTTTCGGCATACATGTATATATATTCTTCATCTTTCATGCTGAGGCCAGACTGATCAGACTGCGCTTATGCCAGAGTGGGCTGATCTATGTATCAGTGTAAAATCTGAAAGAGCAGAGTTCAAATTTATTGTTTAAATTTAGAAACAAGCGCTTTTGACGATTTTCCTCCCTTATCACATTTACTGAAAAGAGATAAATTTCATTTGTCGGGAGTTCATGGAAATACGAACGCAATGGGTTCCGTGCTTTGTTGTTCCCAAATGATGTAAAGCAAGCTATTGTCCCAAACAACAGCAGCATGCATTTTCTTCTCAGAGTGTCAAAATTTTGTTCCAGTCACTGCCACTGATGCCACTTAAACCAAAAATAAACTTCAGTAAATATAAATTTATTGTCTTCTTTTGATGCCAAATTCAGATGTGCCAAGATTCCATAGACATGGGTTTGAAACAGCCTTTCCTAAAATTTTGATTCAGACTAAATGTGACTCAACAGCCGTGAAGAAAAGACTTAAAATAGGTCCATGTAGTTAGTTTCTTTGAGACATGCCTAAAACGGCCGGCCAAAGCGTTGAAAAAACTGTTTTTTTTTTTTTGTTGTTGTTATTGGTGGTGGTGGTGATGGTGGTGGTGGTGGTGGTGGTGGTGGTGGTGGTGGTGTGTGTGTGTGTGTGTGTGTGTGTGTGTGTGTGTGTGTGAATATTTTTTTCAATTTGTTTTTAAAATAAATTCTACACTTGTTTTAATTTTACACCCGTGGATAATGCCACCATTCAATAAGATAGAAATTAAATACTTTGCTAAATAAAAGTTAGCAACAGAAAGTGCACTAACAATCGGGTTCACTTCAATAATTTCACTGTCTTAGCTGGACAAGCCTTCCTTTTAAAAGGAAATTTTATCTGTACTGTTTATGCTCTTTATTTTTGGCTTGCCGCTTCAGCGGCAAGCCATATATTCAGACAGGTTATGACTTCCTGTCATGCGCACTCCAGCGGAAGACGCTGATTTGTTCCCAGCTTCGAGAATGGTTCATAATTGCAAGTGGAGAACCAATATATGGAGAGCGTCTACGCAGGAGGGGAAGATGGCATAATGTATGAACACGTTATTTATGGTGGGGAATTTTTGTTTGAAATTATAGCAAAGTTTTTAATGCAGTTATTCGATATTCGTATGCACCTAAGGAAATGAAAAAAGGGGTCATTGTTACACTCTTCAAAGGTGGGAATAAGAGGAAAGACAACCCTGATAATTATCGCGCAATAACTCTATCTTCGGTCATTCTTAAGCTTTTAGAACGAATTTTACTGATCAGGATCGAACTGTTTAATGTATTGGATCCTCCATTGCATCCTTTACAAGGGGGGTTTCGTAGAAACTTAGGATGTCAAATGACGTCATTTTTATTGAGAGAGTGCATCAGTTTTGGGAAGGAAAATGGGAGTAAGGTATACGTATGCTTTCTTGATGTTAAAAAAGCATTCGACCATGTTTGGCACCGAGGGTTGTTCTATAAGTTATATCACGCAGGTATTGATAAGGCGATATTAAAAATCCTGATGAATCTGTATACGGACATGGAAAGTTGCGTTAAAGGTCAGTCTTCAAACTCAGACTGGTTCCCAGTTCTACAAGGCACCAGACAGGGTGGAGTTATCTCCCCATTTTTATATTTAATATATATTAATGACCTGCTCTATGAATTGGAAGCGTCTGGCTTTGGAATTGGTCTGCTTGATATAAGCTGCTGTAGCCCAACGGTTGCTGATGACATGGTTCTTGTATCATATTCAAAATTTGGACTAGATCAGCTTTTAAGAATTTGTTTTGAATATTCCGTTAAATGGAAATATCTTTATAATAATCGTAAATGTTCAGTAGTTGTCTACAATGAATCCAAATCAGAATATCAACGGTCTAGTAGAAAATGGATGCTTGGTCAGCAGTCAGTTGAAGAAAGTACACAGTATAAGCATCTTGGTATATGTTGTGATAAATATTTATCGCTTGATGATAATGTACAGGATGCAAGCAATAAAATAAAGGGGACCTTGCTAAGTTTGATAAATTGCGGTATATACGAGGGAGGATTTAATCCTATAACGTCCAAACATTTATATACTACGGTCGTTTTACCAAAAGCTTTATATGGCTGCGAACTTTGGAATAATTTGCTTCCGAAACATATCAGCCTGCTTGAGAGGTCGCACCGCTTTAGCGTCAAGTTCATGCAGTCTCTTCCTAAGCGTACCAGTACAGATGTTGCTTTGTCCTTATTAAACTTTAAAAATATAGAATTTGAGATAGACTATCGTAAGTTGATATTTTTTGGTCAACTGTGCTGTCTCCCTAATGATTATCGGGTCAAGGACGTTTTTACAAGAAGGCTTTTTAACTTTAGTAGTTCGGTTAAATCAAAGTATGGATTCATACCAGATATTTACCGTATTTTGGGGAAATATTCCCTTATAGATGCATTCGATATATATGTAAATACAGGTGTGTTTGCACCTAAAGTTTTGTGGAAGCGTTTAGTACGCGAGAAAATTCGTATGACACATGAAAACGAGTGGCGTACAAGAATGGAAAGTTCTATTCCGCTAAACAGATTCTTGAATATACATGAGCATAACAAAGTATATGTTTTATGGGAGCTTAGCAAGAAATGTCCAAAGTATGCTAGGTTTGTCCAAAATGCCGTCTGTATGCTTGCTAGAATGTTTTCGGGCCGCTGGCCTCAAAGTTGTAAATTATGTGCGGAAACGACATTGTCACCAACTGAACATTTGATACTGCATTGTAATAAAACGAATGAATTTAGGGATATTTTCTGGAAAAAGTTAATTGTCCGATTTGGTTTAGAATATTTCTTGTTATTCATTTCGAACTCGCCAGCTTGTCAGTTGGAAATGCTATTTTCAGGATGTTGTGGAATTTTGTCTAATGAGATAGACACACTGGACTGTCTCAAAATATTTGTTATCTTTTTAGCTAAATTACAATTCAATACAGATTCTGCAATTATGGTTTAGTTAGTAACCAGTGCATGTTTGTTGATGGTGGCGTGTCATGGGTTTCCACCATTCCATTTATATTTGACGCCACGGTAGGGATGCACTGATTTACACACAAACGAAATGCGCATTTCCATAGATATTTACCCATCGGGCACACGGCGCTTGGCAGCATTGGATCGACGCTGATTCGACGTCATGACGTTGAATCAGCGTTGATTGAGTGCTGATTCGGCGCGGTGTGCCTGTAGGGTATGGTACTTACACCATGTACGGAACGCTGAACTAGTACATTGAGATAGTCATTATATATATTTTGCTTTTGAAAATTTAGTGGTGAAATATACAAGTTTATATTATTATTATTTTTTTTTTTTTTTTTTTTTTTTGCTTCTTAAGTAATGTTGGGGTATGACGTCGCGCACGATGTTCGAACAATACACACTTTCAGAGGGTCATTTGCAAAAGAATCTTTTATTCTTAGCAGAAACTATTGATGTTATACATCAAATGAAAGCTAAAACTTTGCAGAATATGACTGTGTACATTTTAATTATTTCAAATATACAGTTTTAAGGAGGAACGGCAAAGCTATACGATTTTTAGCCCAAAATCGCATGTCCAGCGTTACATTTTTCGCCACCTCCAATCACAAAATGATAAAAGAACCGAATAAAACGCACGAGAATATATCAAATTTTTAAAAGTCGATTACCATAATGTATGTTTAACACAATTTCCTATCTTTTTTTTCATACCGGCGTCTTTTGAGGTGAGAATGTATGAAGTATAATTGTAAACAGAAAATGTCCATCGAGAGTAGAAATGTCACCGGCGTTATGAACAAATACATATAAAAACGAAAGGAAAAGGAGGATGGGTATGATTAAAATTTATCTGAAATGCACAATGTTTACTGTTTATAGAAAGATATACTTATTTGAGACAGTCCGTGAAATAAAAACTTTAAGATGCCAGTTTCGATTTCTCAGTAATTGTCCCATGACGTAAAAACGGCATTCCAAATTTTGAACTGCTTTAGGAAAACTTAATTTGTCAGATTTTGAATTAACATGTATGAATTAGCGAACTTTATAGGAAATGCACATTGTTTGTAGATTACGGAAAGATGCAGCTTTCTGCATTGCGCTTTAAATTTTAGAAATAAAGAATATCATTTTGATTTCTCATAACATGTCCCAGGAACGCGGTTTTTAGCTCTAATGACGTACAGCCATTCCGGTTTGTTTGATAATTTCAGTATGAATGTCCAGCTGTTGATATATAATTTAAAAAAAGTCACCGAAAAATAATTCATCATATACAAGTGACATTAAACATTGTAGAAAAAAGAGATATCTTATTAATTAGCTGCAGTTATTGATAATAATGAAGTAACGAAGTAAAGGGCTTGCATTATGGACAAGAGAGAGAGAAAAAAAGAACTAAAAAAATGACGCTTTCTAAACCTACTAAACGCCTAATAGCATATGTGTATACACTTGCCGTTCGGTATATATACGTAGAAACGCCTGACGATATCAGGAGATATGCACCAAGATAGTCATCTTCTCGGTGAAATAAAATGCGGGTTATATTTGATACAAACCATGTCTTTACTTAATTTTTATAATCACTAAACCAACCATTCAGAAAGATCAATAATTACAGTCACTTCTTTATATCTTAAATTCCAAGATCATCTCAAAATACTGATATATTGAGGTAAATCTTCTGGTCCCAGGAAATCAGTACTTTGAATACCAGTAGTTTGAAATATCCGGAGTTGAAATAAAAAGACAAAGAAAAAAGTGTCCAATCTATATTCTTCGTTATGAGAGGGACCTTTGAGATATCAGTGTTTGAGATCACTATGTCAACTGTATATCAATCTATTGAAGTAATACAGTCAATAAAAGTCAATAAATATGAATCAATGGGCGAATGAGTGAATTATTGAAGTGAACAATAAAATAAACGAACGAATGAATATTCTTTGCGCGCTTAATTGCTAATAGTAATAACCACGACGTCATTTGAGTGTAACGCTTTAAGACGAACATCGTGCGCGACGTCTATACTCTCTTCTCGTTCTGTTGGGTTTCTTGCATTTCGTTTCGGCAAGATTTAAGAACGTAAGGAGAGTGTACTCATCCTGTTAAACATTAAGGTTTCTGCTGAAAGTATTTTTAAGATGAGTGGGTGCGCCTTTATTTGTTTTGTACCATTTTTACAAAGGGAAATGACTTTTGTGACTTCCTGTTTGCATCAGTGGGCTGGGAGGACATTCGTGTTTTTCCCACCATTTATCTTCCCCTAAGGGTGTACCCATTCACCTTGATAATTCGAAGTTTTCAATAATTGAGTCATTGCACTTAAGATGAATACATATTTTGACAACTAAATAAATTTTTCATGTATGAAAAAGCAAACTTTGACAAAACACTGTCAACTTAGAGTTATAACGTTTAGAGAGATCATGTAAATATTGATACTGAGTTGTAACGTTTTGTATTTTCTTGTCTGTATATATGTTTGTTTTGTATTGTTTTGTAATATACATGTACTCTTCATTATTGGAGGAAATAAAGATTATATTAACTTCGTTTGACTGTTTTTTTTTACCTAAGCACCGAAACATAACGACACGCCACAATCTGGCACACCAAATAATCGAACATGTCTAGCATCTTTTGCCTTACTGAAAACATGAGTTATTATTTTTTTATTTATTTTATCCGGTGTGTTTGAATATTTCTTGATTGTCCACTGTCAAATAAGGTCAAATAACGACATGCGCAATTCGCGGGCATTATGTAAAATATGGACTGGACTTGGACTCTGGACTTTCGACTATGGACTTCGGGCTGTGTTTGAATATTTCTTGATTGTCCACTGTCAAATAAGGTCAAATAACGACATGCGCAATTCGCGGGCATGATGTAAAATATGGACTGGACTTGGACTCTGGACTTTGGACTCTGGACTTCGGGCTGTGTAAAACCTGGATTTCAGACTTTGTAAAACCTGGACTTTGGACTCTGGAGTTTGTAAACTTGGACTGAAATATTTCAACAATAGTTGTTATGCCTGTACAAACAGTGTAGAGTGTATATCCAAATTAGACTACTGGTTGGAACAGTCTGATCAGGGTCTGTGCCATCAGCCTTATTTAAAAGCATTTACTGGTTTTACAGACAAGGTGTTTGATCGTATTTACTAGATACTATTTCTTATTTTTTCATAAGCGTGCATTGAAATGCAGTTTCTTATTTTTTCATAAACGTACAATGTTATTCAGTTTAATGTAAGTGTCTTATTGAAAAAATTCAATTCAGGAAACACAACATGTGTGGGAAAATATCAGTATCTTACAAGTGCCATCAAATCATCCTTTTCTAGGCCTATGCAATTTTAACAGTTACCTTCCTTTTTGAATAAAAGTTGCTAAAATTTAGAGGGTCAAGCCAGCGTAGAGCAATCGGTAGCGCGTTTTGACTCAAGAGCCAGAGGTCCCGGGTTCGATACTCGGTCCGGCCACATACTTTCGTTTTTCCTTTCGCTGATTCTAGAAGGGCAGTTGTCAGTTACTGATGAAAGTATGTGCACTTAGTACTGGTTAACCGCTTAGGAGGTCTAAGCCTGCCCAGGAATAGTGTGGTTAGGGTAACAGACCGCCCCGACATGATCATAGCTGTTTATCGTGGACAATAAAACAACAACAAAATAATAACTACTAAAATATAGAAGACTTCTTTTTTTTTTGCATTAAATCCCTATATAATGACAAAATATGTGATGACCAAGGACAACACGCTAGATTCTGAAAACAAACATCCTGTGGAAGCAACAAAAATACATTGACTTGTAATCATTACCAATTACCAGTTATACTCTATACCGCAGACTTGCTGGGCCGCATAGTGCAGTCGGTGGTGCGTCTAACTAAAAAACAAAGGTCCCCGGTTTGATATTCAGTCCGGCCACTTACTCTCGTTTCCGCTTCCGCTGAGTCAAGAAGGGCAGTTGTCAGTTACTGGCGAAAGTTAGTGCACTTAGTAATAGTTGAGCGCTTAGGATGGCTAAGTCTTCCCAGGAATATTGTAGTTAAATTAACTGACCGTCCTTGTAGCTGTTTACCGTGCACGTAAAACAATAACTCAACAACAACATACCACAGGCTTTACCAGTATTTATAACTGAACTCAGTGATGACAATATACTAAAAAGAATAAGCTGAATATTTGCAGACGATCTATGGCAACTGTTTGGGAAGGAACTATCATTTTCATTATAACCTCCTCTCGGTGGTAGTCAGCTTTTCTTCAACAGAAACAATGAGACAAACAGTCATTAAAGTTGTTTCCCCTTTTAATAATAGCCATTGTTGCGGACGGTAAGATTTTTTTCCTACCAATCTGTCACAAATGAGGCTAGTAGGACGAACTACTTCCACTGTTTCCTTCTCATATCAGCAGTCATGAATCATATATCATCTTATGTGTAAGGGACTTGTACAAGAACTTTTCCAATGTAAGATGTATTTTTTCAACATCAAGACTTGATCTAATAATGAACATAACTTTGTCCTAACCAAACGGCTCAGGGAATATAGCAATCAAATTCCCGTCCATCTGTCTCTGTCCGTATGTCAGTACGCCCATTAACATTTTGTTGTCCACTCTGTAACTTGAATACCCTTTGGACTTTTTTCATTACACTTCACCAGTTATGTATAGTCCATTTGCTCCAAAGCACAAACACAGTTCTTCTTAGTTCACAAAAACAGGACGAAACTCCCAGTAAATCTTCTAATGTCCTAAAATTTCTTATATAACAATACATAACAGTATACGAAAATCCTTATTTCTAAATGCTTTTATGAAATATTTTTCAATAGCAGTATTACAAAAATTGACCTTTTTACTGAAGGTTATCATATGATTGTCAGAACAACCAGAATGTAGCGTAACCTCATTGTTACTACAGTTGTGGACGTTTTTAAATGAAGAAAGTGTCACCAAGTAAGATACCATCTCCCAAGACCACAAACCATAAACCACAAAATACCACAAACATTGAACTACATGAGCGCTAACTTGGCAAGCCTTTCCTTTTAAAAGGAAACTTTATAGTAGAGTCATTGTACTATGTATTTCAAAGCAACTGTTACTGACATGGCGTACTAGCACGTGTCTTCATTTCAGCCGGGCCAAGTAGCGCAGTCGGTAGCGCTACTAACTCAAGAGCCAGAGATCCCGGTTTCGATACCCGGTCCGGCTACATAATATCGTTTCTCCTTCTGGTGATTATAGAAGGGCAGTGGTCAGCTAATGGCGAAAAATTGTGCACTTAGTTCTGGTTAACCGCTTAGGTCTAAGCCTGCCCAGGAATAGTGTGGTTAGGGTAACTGACCGTCCCGACATGACCATTGCTGTTTTCCGTGCACGTAAAGCAACAAAATTACAGCACAATAAGTCTTCATTTCAGGTTCTACCAGCCAAGTTTGAAAAAAGTTCTAGATCTACATTTATCATGGGCACGAGCTTCAAGCCAGTGGGAAATTATGCCTAAATATAGTCCCTTATTTATGCTATGGTGAAAGCATACCGTTTCAAGGAAAACATGCCCACCCTTTTTGTTTTTGTTTTCCTCTAAATTAGGGCCATTATATTAAAACGCGTTGGATTTCAACTAACAATTCATTGGGATGTTATTAGCATGGTACTCAGAACTAGGAGTGTCATTAACCGGTTTCCTGGTACCTTGTCTCTTGCCTCGGTGCATATATTAAAATTCTATGACGTGCCCGACACGGACAAGCGCAGCCTCGGTTATAATGGTGTTTTTTCTGGTACTGCATAGTATATGGATATATGTCGACGTATATTGTATACTGTTATAAAAGTTGTAAATTTGAAAACTCATGTACATTGTATAATGTAACATATAAGCTACTGTTCAGACTTCTCTGTTGTCAGATAGACATGGACTATGTTCGCTCTGTGTCCGGCAAAATTATTTTTGGACATTATCAGAAAGACAGGGTGCAGGTGCATGATGTTTGGACATTGGCTCCGCCACATGTTCCCTGTATCCCAGTCTTTGATCTCGATATGTCGATATGAATAGTTTAATTTATGCAGACGAACGCAGTCCCGGTTTACTACTCAGTGTGTTTATCTCACAGGCATAAGCCATAGATTGTAAGTGTGAATTTATTTCAAAAACGAATTGCTATATCCCCCGCAGTCTCAACAGTTTGTAGCAAATGACTTTTTGCTGCTGATAGATACAAACCTAGGGCTGTGCTCTCTCTGTGACAGGCGAGCGATATTAACGACGACAATAAGTGCGGGGATATGATGTCTGGACATTGGCTCCGCTACATGTCCCCCGCATCATTGCTTTTGATTTGAGGTGCACGATATGCTTGGCGCAGGTGAGCACAGGCCTAGCTTTGTTTCATATCGTTCTAGATTGGTGTCTATCTCCCAGAAATCATAACCTTTGTTAATAAACTCTGTAGAGTTAATAGGTTACAGCTACCGCCATTGCATAGAAAATCTCTTTTGTATTGTATGATTCTCTTGTTGTTGCGCTGCGTACCAACGCAGTGCTATTTGTAATGAGTTTGGGAAGGCGTTGGGTGTAGATTTGTTTTATTGATTATTGCTATAAGCGACTTAAAAAGTGAGCTTTCATGCATATTTTATCACTAAAACTTCGATTATGACATCAAATTACCTGAAACATAACATTTAAATATCTTTTTTCGATCTTTGTTATTTTTATTTTTTATATTTCGGGATAAAAACATGGAACTATTTTTCTGTCCTAAATGGCGAAAGGATCATCGGCTTTGATAAACGCATTGTATTGTTGCAAACAAGACAGCTATACGACTTTTTTTCATCTTTTGCACAGGAAGTGTTTAATCAAATTAGCGTTTAGCCTTCGTGGTATTGGGTAAAATAATAATTGTTTAGCGAGAAAGAAAAATTTAATAGCATATACATATCGTCTTTAATTATAGTATCCTTTCGATTTTTCGAGGTAGCCTCTTTGCGTATATGACCTACAAGATTTGAGGTCATCCACATGCGATGGAACTCAGCTATTGCGTAACTGCCTTATTTTTAGAATCGGTTTATCCATATCATTACCGTTGATAGATCTGATATTAGGACACGAACAGAAAACGTGCATTTCTTTTATATATCCATCCATGGTTGATCTAGTCTTATTTAACGGAGCTAATCACCATTTTGGCACTTAAATACATGTAACCATTTTGTTGCTTTGTTTTTAATTACATAATGATTATAATATTGGTTTAAACATTTCTAAACAGCCACAGAAACAGTAGGGCATAGTTTGAATTCTGGAATGGAATGGAAAAGATAAGATAATCTACATTCCATTGACTACAAGCAACCATGCGGGCACACTGCACTGGAAATACGTCTTATTGACGTATCAATTGACGTTGATGCGACGTCATGTGCCTGCTGGGAATATGCTGTGAAAATTGGCTCCGTGAAACTGAAAGGGGCCCATCTCCTGTTAATATTACTACACGGGATAAATTCCTTCAGCTGAATTGATCCTTACCCCGCCCCCACCCCCCTCTGGCCTATGATGTCCTATTATCATAATTTTACGGCTCAATTTCAATTACATATTTATTGTACGTACGGAGTAGAAAACTGTAACCTCGGAACCCTGATTTTGTATTATTCTGAATAGCAATGACTGACAGACTGAAACAGCTTTCATAGCCTACTAGGCGTACGGACAGAATCATTAAGAGAAAGTCAAATGAAGGAATATAGTAATGACCTGGTTCAAGATCTTTTTTTTTTTTTCAAATGAAAATTGATGGGCGAAGAAAAAGTGATTTCGTTGAAATCCAAAGAGGAAAGCTCGAGCTCTTTTTCAAATTAAATAGGTGATATGCAAGATTTGCCAAGCACGAGACTTGAGATTTCCTTGTATTCATCTAAACCTAATCATAGATTCTGGGGCACTTCTGTCTTAGTAATTTCAGTCATTATGGGACTTCAAATCGGGGGAAATTCCGAAGATGTACTCGAAACTTCAGGAATGCAAAGTTTTTGAAAGTAAAACTGAGGTGAAATAGTCATTGTCTTATAATCAAAGAACAATTATGAGAAGCTAAATACAAAACTTGAAAACATTTTCTAAAACTCAAATTTGCTAAAATTTTCTAGTTTACAGTACTTTCTCGCTTTAAGTGTGCTTACGGTGAATGGGTACTTTTTTCAGGGGAAGCAAATCATGCCAATTTCATTCTTTGCCTCCCTTCAGAGTGGAGATATACTAAAGAACTTGCCCCTTTGAGGTTTTTCTACATAAAACACAAGGAAAACAGTAAATTCAATGTAAATTTCCTTTAACTTAAAAGTAAATGTATACTCACGCTCACGAAAGCATAATCCGTCTTCGTTTGCCTGCTAGTCTAGTACTTAATCCGATGACCCATAAAATATGTGAACGATTCAATTGGGCCGCGCCACGCGAAAAGTGTTATGTGTGATTGCGAACAACAGGACGAGGACTCGAATCAGCCTGCCAATGCGTGCAGTCTGGCTGGGGTCGTCATCCTGTGTATGTGGATTCCTTCTGGTCCATGCGTATGGTGTGCGATCGACGGGGACCCTGATCAGGCTGCGCTGCTGCGCAGGCTGATCTGGGCCTTTGCTGGTCGCATAAGCCTTGAGCATCATTTTCGCCTGTCGCGGCACAGCTGGCTTTTCTATATTTAACCTAGTATTGTCATGCATTAGTTAACTCGGTCACGTGGCCATTGGTTCACGAGGTGCATAGTGTGATTTTCCATTCAATGTTTTTAATCTAAAATTACTATTTACTATTGCTTATTATCATTTATAGGTGTTCTCATATCATGTACAGGATCGGCTTACACGACCGCGCAGTCTGCCAAACCCGTTATAAGTAACTGTTATCGCTACTGTGGAGAATGCCCAGCGGGCGTCTGGCGTCGGAATGACATCACACCACGTCGATGCGACGTCATGTGACGCCTTTGCGACGTCAAATGCCTGCAGGAACGGACTGCGCGGATTGGCCTGCTTTCGATATCTCATTTATTTGTGTATGGTTCAAGTCTTTATTCAGCTTGTTTCTGGAAGTGGTTTCAGCAGGTGCAGGGCGTTAAGACTGTGTCCTGTTAGTGCTGACTCAATGCTACGACGTTGAGATGGCGCTGATATGTCACAGTTGTCCGCTGTGTGCCAGCTGTTTGGATTCATCCAATTGGTCAATATCATCTGTTGCATGGCCACTAAAGCGCTATTTAATGGTTTAAAATATGAAAGAAATCCTCTGATGATTAAAAACAAAGGTAAATATATAATAAAAGTGAATTAAGGCTTATTAAAGCTGGCAATAATTATGTCTGTCTAAATGACGCTTTTCCCCAAATGTACGCAATGTTTATATTTCTTTCCTTTGTCTGTCTTTTCATTTTTTCCTCTGTCTTTCTACATTTTTTTTCTACATTTTTTTTCTGTCAATCTACAATATGAAATGTTTGCTATGCCATGAATTGTATGATCTGTTATGTTTAAATTGCCTCTCATATGTCACTTTATGTGACCTGGGAGTGAAATAAAGATTTGTTGAGTTGAGTTGAGTTATAGCGTGCCTGTCTTAAACTCTTTATCCAAGCTATAACATTTTTTTGTTTTTGCTCTTTAAATAAAACTGGTAGAAATGGTTTTAAGTTTTTGAAACCAGTTTATAAAGTTAACTTTGACCGTGCAGAACTTTTGTCCATATGTATATATAGCCTTATTTTATGCTTTTTTGTTCCAATTTACAATGCTAATCACAATCCAGCCTTACATGCCGTTTTTTTTTTATTTAAGAATATATATTATCGCTACTTTAATTCATTGATACTTCGATACCTTATTTTATACAAAGTTACTAAAAATGGATTATCAAGTCTTAAATATTGTTTTCCGCAGCGCCTCCTCCTTTGCTCTATACTAGAGCAACTTTTTACTTGTTTACCTATGTTGTAAACCTGAGAGTATAGAAATAAACTTGTAAACTTGTATAACTTGAGATTCTAGCCATTTACCTGATGTACGGTTTAAAATGTTTGCAGAACCTTACCTGTGGCACCCATTGCCAGACTGACTATCCATACTATCCTGTCATAGAGATAACGTTTTCCAAGTCTGTTTAGGCAAGGTCAAATCTTGAAAAAGTTGCTGGCGTAGGTGATACAGAATTTCGATTTGGATAATGTTAAGTTGAAAGACACATAGTAATGGCGAAAGATGTTTCGGTAGATTTCGGTGTTTTCTTGTCCTATTTGTACACAAGAAGGCAAAACTTATGAGTTCTTGTGTCTTTTTATTTTTTTTTCTCTCTGGGTGATAGCACCATTTCAGAAAGGGTTCTACTCTTAAAGAAAGGAGCTGGCTCTTAAGAACGAATTCTTTATAAATTGAAAAAAATCAGCTTACCAATAGCATTGCTTATGGGTTGTAGGCACTAGTCGAACCTAAAATATAAAAGTCATAAAAGTCGTACTACATATATCATAATGCCAAGACTTTGCCTGTTATGTTCAAAGCACTGTAAAATCTGAAACAATCGGAACAGCTAAAATAAATTACCGCATTTGTCCTAAAATGGAGTAATTGCACAAACCGCAGGTTTGCACTATAATCACTGTGTGAGTCCGTCCCTCCGTCCGTTATCAGTTAGCGAAAACATTTATCAGTTAGCGAAAATGCTTATAACTCTTGAACCGCATTCTATATTTTGATAAAATTTTGCATACTTATACACGTCAACATTGTCTAACGACTCTCTTGCATAACAACCTTATTTGATGGACGAGGCTTTGCTGAGCACAAGTGGAAAATTTACGGCCAACTACTGAAAATGCTCATAACTCTTGAACAACGTGGTATATATGGTTCAAATTTTGTATGCTTATGTTTTTTACATAGTCCAGCCGCCGGCATGCAAAACAGTGACAAGGCTTCACCGAGTATCAATTTGGCCGGTCGAGCTCTTTTATTGAAAATGCTCATAACTCTTGGACCGCTTGGTATATTTGCTCCAAAATTTGTATGCTTATGTATTTTAACATAGTGCAGCCACTGGTATGCAAACAAAGTGAAGAGGCTTCACCGAGCATCATTTTGGCCGGTCGAGCTCTAATTGAAAATGCCTCATAACTCTTGGACCGCTTGGTATATTTGCTTCAAATTTTGTATACTTATGTAATTTAACATTGCCCAGCCACTGGTATGCAAAACAGTGACAATGCTTCACTGAGCATCAATTTGGCCGGTCGAGCTCTTTTATTGAAAATGCTCATAACTCTTGGACCGCTTGGTATATTTGCTTCAAATTTTGTATACTTATGTAATTTAACATTGCCCAACCACTGGTATGCAAAACGTTTTATTGCACAACCCGCAGGTTTGCACTATAATCACTGTGTGAGTCCGTCCGTCCGTTATCAGTTAGCGGAAATGCTTATAACTCTTGACCCGCTTTCTATATTTTGATAAAATTTTGCATACTTATACATGTCAACATTATCTAACGACTCGCATGCATAACCGTCTTTTTTTATGGACGAGGCTTTGCTGAGCACAAGTTGAAAATTTACGGTCAAGTAGTGAAAATGCTCATAACTCTTGAACCCCGTGGTATATATGGTTCAAATTTTGAATACTTATGTATTTTAACATTGTCCAGACACCGGCATGCAAAACGCTGACGAAAGTCTAAACAGTATTGCACGACCCACAGGTGTGCACTTTAATCGCTGTGCAAGTCCATCAGTCTATTTGTCCTTCCACTGTAGTCAGTGAGTGAAATAACCACATGGTGTAGTTTCATTCTACAAGAAATGACCAATTTCGTTTCCATACATTCCTTCTGGCACCAGAAACTGATTATTCTACATTCACCACGGTTTGTGCACATTACCATCACTTGATTTGATTTTATAATGCATCGATGAGTCCAAAAGATGCATGTGGAATGACAAACAGTGTAGACCCTTCACTGTTTGCCCATGCTGTCCCTGTATGCAGATATTACAATTCTGGATACAGATTCATATAATTCTGATAACTTTCTTTTGACTCTCTTTTGTATAAGGCTATGTTTTTGTATGTAATATTATACAAATGATATTAAGTTTAAACCAAACCACGATTTTAGAAACGCCATAACTTTGTAGTGTTCGGAGATTGTCCGAGATGACTTCAATTTGAAACTTGTAAATGCTATGCATGTAAATACGAGGGTTGATCCGGAAGTAATGTCACTGCAGCTATAAAATCATGTAGAATAAAGGGAGACCAATAAAATTTCGTATCCAAGTACCTTAATCTATTTGCATTATGGGCTGAAAATGTCATAGAAATACAGAGCACAGTAACTGAGATATCGAGACAGACAGAAGGCATGGTAACGAAACGCGCCGCACGTCAATGACGTTGTTGACGCATCAGACAAAATTTCGATATTGTGTCATGTCCAAAGTAGCATATTCGCTGTTCCAGCATAGCACTAATGTCTCTTCACCCATGTTTATCTCATCTTTAATATTACTTGAAGGGCCCCGCAACTCAGTTTTAAGAATTTTACACAATATTCGAATTTCAGAACATTGAACTTCATATATGGGGTCCAAACAAGAGTGACGTTTTTGTCTGACATTGCACATAAAGGTCTTCCGGTTTTCAGACTATCCTCTAGCGACTCATCTGCACTCGTATCGCGCTGATTGCAGCTTTAAACAAGCCTCATAGTAACTGTTATTTCACCACATGTCTAACTAAACAGCTCTAGAGTCTCTAATGGTGATATTCCAAATTCGAGGCAAAACCGCACATATCAGCGGACGCGTTTTTGTCAGAAATCAACATTTTTTTCTCTCGGCAGTAACAAGTATTAGCGCTAGCTAGCAAACTTCAAACTGCAGTGACGATATTAAAATTTCAACAGCGTGCGACAGAAATATATTTCGTCATCGTATCAAATTTTCATCTGATTTTGCGCTGTAGTTTGATTTTAATTTGTGAATGCCTTTAAAAATAATGTTGATGTAATTAACGTTATTCTAACGTGCGGCGCGATGGCGTCGGTGGCATACTTTGAACGTCTATATAATTGAAAAGATAAAAGATTCCAATTATATATTTATTCTGTAAATCAGAACTGAATTACAGTGCAGCCTGATATGATTTTTATAATAATGCTACGATGCATAAGCGCGCCGTGGACACAGTGACATTACTTCTGGATCAACCCTTGTAACTCTGTATAAAATATTATTTTAACCATCATATAGATTCTTTTTTTTTTTTTCCTTCTTCTTTTTTTTTCTTTTTTTTTTGTGTGTGTGTTTTTTTGTTTTTATTTGTAATGTTTTGTTTTGTTTTACATTTTGCATTTGATGC
Source organism: Ctena decussata (assembly GCA_963989385.1). Taxonomy (NCBI): domain Eukaryota; kingdom Metazoa; phylum Mollusca; class Bivalvia; order Lucinida; family Lucinidae; genus Ctena; species Ctena decussata. The sequence goes on along the minus strand of OZ022499.1, from coordinate 74,526,219 downwards.
TCAAAAGCATCCACCTGCATCTGTCAACAAATAAATCCATATTCATTTATTAAAAATGGCAGACAGACGGACAGACAAAACTTTATTCTCTGAAGAAAGACAGCTTGATATTTGAGGAAACACATGATAACTTGGCGTAGGCGAAATAAATTTCCACTGGTGCACAGCCAAGGCATTTATTTATTTATTTATTTATTTATTTTTGTTTTCGCAAAAATCTATTTTTACAAAACGATCAGGTAACTGTAAGAACGAGGCAATTAGAAATTTTAATTACAGAAAAAATCTTGCCATCTTTTTCTCTATTCCAGACATGTAAAAACAATGGTATTTTTAAATGGTTCAAATTGTTATCACGTATGCAAGCATGTATTAAGAATCCTGTGTGAATGTCGAGCTTGAGCATTTATCTCTGACACGCAAGCATTATATCGCGGTATATGCCTTGAATTGCAAACGCATCCCACCGGGCAAGAGTCGTCGAAACGACAATTGGGGGGGGGGGGGGGGGTATATTTGCTGTTTCTGGCGTGAAAGGTATGGGAATACCTGCATGTTTTCCACCCAGTGTTACAAATGGGAACAACTTCAAAATTAGTAACTTCATAGTTGCATCCTTTGAGGATGTACTTTTCCAAAAGGGTTCTACTCTTAAAAACAAGCATGAGCTCATTCGAGGAGCAAATACGATGAGCAAATTCTTTCTTCTAAGAGTTGACCCACAATGAAAAAGGGAGGCAAACAAAAACATAGAAAATGGTGTAGTTGCTTTCCTGAGTGTGTACCCATTTCATTTACAAATGTAAGTATAAGGACCATTTTAGGGTATTTAAGAAGAGACCATAGGTGCTTTTTTTTTTTGGGGGGGTTTTTGTTTTTTTCTTTCTTTTTTTCAGATTAATCGCATGCGTAGTTTATCAGCAAAACAATTAAGAAGACGTTTAGGTTAAAAAAAACTTCCATTTTCATTTTTGCCCCCGTTCTCGTTGGAAATCTGCTACAAACTCTTAAGAAACAAAATTAAAAGTTGCTAAAACGAATTTGCTCTCGTGGCAACTTTTGGTTTAAACAATAAATATGTTTAAACCAAAAGTTGCCACGAGAGCAAATTATTTCCTGTAAGAAAAGACTCAATTCCGAGGGATCCTCATCCAGGAAAGCAGTCATGACGCTATAGAAGTTGCCCTGTTTAGTATAAATGTCCAAAGTTTGAAATTAACAGTGGCAAGTAGCAAATTTGCCACTTAAAAATCTTATTTGCCACCTAAAGAAAAAGGTGGGTAGCAAAAAGTTGCTGCCTAGGAAGTCTTTAGTAAAAGTTTATTTCTTGGAAGTACTAGCCGAGTTTCATTACAATAATGAATCTGTGTGAAAGACTAAACACAAGTCCATAAGGTCAAAGGCATTATCAATGCCTTTGACCCTATGGAATTTTGTTTGGTCATAAATCTGACAACTGTTGAGCGGCAAGAGGACTGTTTTTGGCCCCCGGTTTTTGCTACCAGGTGAGTGAGTTTTGCTACTACATGTAGTTTTATACCAGGTAGCGAGTACTTGGTACCAGCAAAAAAAGCTAGTTTCTAACACTGAAATATCGGACAAACATGGAGATGTACTCAAACACCTTAAGAAGACAATTCAGAGCCCTAGACAAGAGGGAGTATTTGGTGATAATTAAGGATAATTTTTTGTCAGTTCTGGATAAAAACCTATGTTGTCACCCCTCATCTGAACCGTCTCGAAATATGGTTTCAATCAGCAATAAAGAAAATTATCCCTGAATTATCATCAAATACCCCTCTTATCTAGAGCTCTGAGTGACATCTTCTGAGAGGACAAATTCGAAGACAGAACCTTTGTAGCAATGGCTAGTATGTCTGAACTTTTTAGTATACACAGTTGCGTGTCGATTTCTGCAAAGCATTGAGGGCATGAAATACTCACGTTGAGTTCAAGAAATTGCCGTCTTTTCATTGAATAATGAACACCTTAATCAGTTATTGACATCGTTGATTTGAAAAATACCTAAAATTTGAAAACAGTTTCTGACGAAATGGCAAAAAGTGCAGACCACGACTGGACTGCTTCTGACTAATTAGTAGTTTGACCTGGCCCGAACCGTTTTAGGCAATAAGAGGTACTGCAGTAGAATTTAATGTTCTACAGGCCCGGATCCAGACAACCACAAACTGATGGGGCTGGGAGGTGTCGATATATATTTGGGAAGGGAGGGGGGGGGGAGGGGTTGAAAATGACATAATAAAGGATAAATTTGATGAGATTTTTTGATAAAGTCTTTTTTTGCCTTGAAATATATGTTTTGATATCACATAAGAATCGCCTCGCCGAGGCGATTCTAATGAGATGTCACAACATAAATTTTAATCTAACCAGACGCAAGTGGCGGGGCTGAAGCCCCAAAGCCAACCCCCTGGATCCGGGGCTGTTCTAAAAATTCGAGCATCAGGTTGTGACACAAATGCCTTGGCAACCAATGGTGAATAAAGGGCCAGTCTGAATCAGTTGACACTGTTTGCAGTTGCACAAAGTATTAGTCCATGGAAATAATTCTGCAAAAAAGTAATTCAATAAAAAACAAATAAAAATATTGTTGATTTTTTTAGGAATGTAGCGTTCAAACTTTAAGAACAATGACTTTACCTGTAGGGTTTCCTTTTAAAAGAATTCGTATAAATCCATGTTCTATAAAAGATACATTTTTTCCTGTAATATTCAGACAGGGAATTTTATTACCTTTGTGTTGGTAAAATTTTATAAGATTATTTTGAGGTCTTCTTGCTTCCCTTTACATATAAAGAGTCTGGGTAGCAGCTAGGCAATGAAGATGGGCAGAGTTGCCTGAAACGCAATGTTTCTCTTTTTTAACAATCTAAATCATTTTTTCTGTTAAGGTTTGAAAATTTTTTCCTGTTATAAATACTCCTATTGCTTTCCTGGTTTTAGAGTGATGTATAATTTATTAATGTGAGTTTTGATCTTCTTGCTTCCAAATTTTTCAGAAAATCAAGTTCCTCGGCGTTTCATCGACAGAAAAGAACAAGCAGCGAAACTTTTTAAGTCCGCATATAAACATGTAGGTGCTGGATTCTTACAGTAATATTTGTCGGCTTAAATATATTATATATTTATTTAAGGTAGACGAATACTGAATAGAAATATTGGCGGGGCATTCAAACCATTATACCGTCTAAATAACCCAAAGAGCTATAAAACATTTGGGTAAGAAAAAAACAATTTTCACCGTTTTGTTTCCTAAAAAACAATATTTTGTATTTCTACATATTATTTTTAAACATTTTCCATTAAAATTCATATCTCTAGCACATGAATGCACTTTCATTTCAGCAAATCATATAATGTGTAATATATGATATTTGAAACAGACTGATAACAAAAAATTGCAGTTTTCTTGTTAATAAGTATATTTTTACATTCTTTGAAAAAATGCAAGAAAATTGAATTTCATGAAAAACGTCATGAAAAATATTATCAATCGATGGGGCATGCTTATGCGTATTATTTTAGTAAAACTTACGTCGTATGTTAAAGAATAAAACAAAAAAAAAAACATTTCACCGTTTCGTTTCCTAGAAAAACAATGTTTAAGTTCAAAATATCCCCAAAACAGACTGCCCAAATTCTGCACCTGCTGCAAGCACAGCCGGTCCTTGCCCTATTATTTATTTTCCTGTTATTCGGTTCTACCATAGAGTAATGTTGACAAAAATGCGCAGATGGAATGGAAACTGTGAAGATCTTGATCATTCTGGTTCCTAAGGAACAGTCTGATCTCAGTTTCCACTGTTTGTACAGACCTATATGCCCGAAAACTTAGGATCTTTACGGTAGATATTGTAAGTGTATATTATAACTGTATTTACTCCACAGTTAGTTGATTTGATGATGAACAATAACTCTGTTTGTTTTTTAAACAAGCAAGAACAGAGTTCTTCCGGGATCGTCCACCTTAAGAAACCAATATAAGAAAATTTCTTACATTTCATTGTTATTTTCATTTATATTCATTTTTCTTAATATTCTGGATTAAAGCGACGCATCAAAGGCAACCCAAATCATCAGGCTAAATATATTAATTAGACCCATGGCAATCCAATCTGGAATTCAATAATGTTTAACTTCAAGCAGTTTTTAATTAAAACAAACATCTTTTGAAGTTAATTCGTCAGTCGTCATTTCAAATTATTGTTTGCATTAAACTTTTTGCAAAAACATACCAGTAAACGTTTTAATACACCGCATATCATATTGGCCACCTGACACACACTTATCCAAATATTGGAGACAAAAAATGATACTCAACGAAATATTATATTATATTATATAAGGAGGACAAATGACTTTAGATTATCAAATCAAATCAATACAATACAATACAATAGTTTATTTAGCATAAAACATTAAAACAATGTTTATAGCCACACAAAATAAATCTTACACAGGCAAGACAATCAAGCTTATTAGCAAATCATAAAGAATACAATGCTTTCTATATATGAGCCGCGACACGAGAAAACCAACAATGTGGTCGTCCGCCCAGCGCAGACTCAGATCAGCCTGGGCATTCACCCACTCTGATCAGACTCTTTGCTAAGCGCTTAAAGGGTAGCTGAGGGACTAAGCTACCTTCATGCGGAAAGCGAAGACTCTGATCAGACTGGGCGGATGCCCAGGCTGATCTGAGTCTGCGCTGGACGCACGACCACATTGTTGGTTTTCTCGTGTCGCGGCTCATTTAATGAGCAACAATATAGCGGTATGGATAATACAAAGGTTAAGACTCACCAGGGGAAGTGGTACCTTATGAAATGTACAAATAGTGAAGATCCGGCCAGAATCTGGCAGGAGTCCTCGCTCTCTGTACATACAATCCTCGAAATACCCTAATTAGAGACCCCAACAGTTAATGCTAAAGAGCAGGCTGTTCCGGGTCTTTACCGTTTACAAACAATACATAAGGCACCATCCCACCTGACGCTGCCTATATTAATTAAGCTACACATGGATAAGCATGAAAACAGTCATTTGGAGCTACAGAGAAGCATCTGAAACACATGTTTCGTCACGCATTAGAGACTGTATAGCATTAGAGACTGTAGAGCGGGAACCGGCGTCTCCACTGTGCACCACGTCAGCCTTCTCTGGATATCATCATGTTTTATTAGTTTATTAAAGTCTCGTTTTGGTGTACAACATCACAGTACATACATGTTTATATACAAACATTTAAAAATACACCAAACCATTCTGTACAGAATTATAAGAGACTGTACATCATACATTACATATATATTTATCTTATCACAGCTGACCAAATATGCTAAAAAAAGGCTCCACAATAGTTAAAAAAATTACAGCGAGCATTGAATATTCACGTGACTTTCTACTTACGTGGCACTGCATCCATGATGCCAGTACAGTCGCTTCCCATCTACACAATGAACTCAATGGTTTCCCCTTCCTCAGCCACACGACACATAAATTTATCAAAAACGGCACAGTCAGGTACAGAGAGAAACATGTGGCGGAAACCAATGTCCAAACAGCATGCCCCCCTGCACTGACTTTGTGCACCGTAATACATGCTCCGTGAGGATGAAAACGGGAAACACTTTGACAAAAATAAATAAATAAATAAATAGAAAATAAAAAAGTCACCTATGTAGAAAAAAACAACAACAGAAAATTAAACGAATTAAAATGAAAGAAGTAAATAGAATTTCCGCCGTGTGCATCCAAGAGGGAAATGAGCATCACGGATTTGTTAAGGTTTTAATTTAGGGGCTTGTATCATGTTGATGTGGGCAAAAGAATAATGATTGTTTTCTTTTACCCAAATCAGCATGATTCAACCCCCTATGGTTTTACCACAGGTACTCGACGAAAATTTTTCTAAATATTATCATTATCATAACGATAATGTAGTGGACTGAATTGCAACCTGTGAGTTTTACTCCACTTTCTGTTGAGCGAAATCTGACGTTTGTTTATCTCGTTATCTGTTATGTTGCCACACAACTGGTATTTAGTCATACCTGAATTTTAAAACTGTCAACATAGAACGAATTTTGTAGCGTTTCTTTTTTCGGTTCATTATAGGATTCAACGCTATAAGATCTCAATTATGTTAAACAATTAACACCATACATTATGCATATGAAGACAAACTAATAGAACAGAATAAACAGCAACTAATCATTTAATGAACTTGTGGACTTAGGATTTAGTCAGAGTGATTATGAAGTATTACCAGAGTTTCAGAGTTGGATTTCTTATCATGGTGGGCGTCGTGATCTACATCGGTGGCAGATGGAACCATGTCCTTGAATCAAACTTAAGGTGAACGGATACACTTTTAGGGGAAGTTGTTTTGACATTTTCATTTTTGCCTCTATATTTAATGGGGGATCAACTGTTAAAGGAAAGGACCTCTCACAGTATCAATGCAAATCTACCCATTCTTTGACAAATCATTGCAGCTTCCTCGGGCAGCAAAATTTAAATTATTTGGCATTAATAGGTAGAGCGACGTTTTAAAAGTGATTTTGAAAAATTACCATGTCTCTAACGTGACCAACCAATTTTATGAAGAGGGATCTGTGAGTTTTCAGTCACTGAAAATAAGTCCATTTTTTCTTATTTATTGAAATTTTGTTCAATAAATATCCTTAAAATTGACGTAGATACTACAGTTGCTGATATTATGCACTTGTTTTCAATAATAATGACTTTAGCCTATATCTTAAATATAGATGGCTTAATTTCCCAAACATTTTTTCAGTTTTTCAGATGTAGACTATCTCTCCCCCCCCCCCCTCCTCCACTTCCCCCACCCCTTTTCCCCCGACACACACCGGTGCATCAGCCTGCCACTCGCATATGATATGTATTATAATATTACTCACAAACTCAAAGTGGTTTGCTGAGGCACGGGGTGGGGGAGTATCTTTAAAAAACTTTTCCCTTTTCCATAACGTTTAATTATAAAATGTGGCTTTTTCTAGCAAATATTTATAGCCAGTCATGGGCAGTTGAGAGGAACAAATTTCAAGAGAATTTTTTGGTATATCTAAAATTTGATTTTGACTAATTTTATCGGCAAATTAACATTACAACTGCCAAAGGTCCTTTGCACTCCAGTAGCAAATTCTTTCCTTTAAGAGTATATCCCATTTCTAAAGGGCTTTGTTGTCCAGGGAAGCGAGCGGGAAGCCCTTGATAAAAAATGGAGGAAAACATGGATATGAGCCAATACTCATTCAACAGCAAAACGAAGTCAGGGCTACAGAAAAACGTTCGGAAGTCACATACAAAAAGTTCTGTGTTTTCAAAACCGGTTACAAAACTAAATCTGGAACATCTAAAATACTGGACAAACGAGCAGATATGTGACAATGTAAATTTGCATGGTGATTTGAACATGACAAGTGAAAATCATTCCCAGTTCGAACTGATCGCATTTAACAAGGAATCTGGTATATGCAAAATAAGAATAGTAGCTGTCAGTTGGTTGAATGTGCCAAAGAAAGTCGGCGGAGATATATTCCTCCTGTGGGCGGAGCAAGCAACAGGAGATGGGCGTTTTATGGGTCACGTGACAGACAACAACGACGGTACCTACACCGGAAAGATAAAATGTTTTTGGTCAGGCATTACAGTTATAAAAGTCAAGCTTGGTTCAACATTAGAAAACTTTTGCTTGCGTAAAAGAGCAATGACAAAGTACGGTAATTCTGTTTTTGCAATGAAGAAGCCGATGGGAATCGAAGGAACTTTCCAAGATGGCGATACACAAGAGACAAATAGATGCGGGCTACATGAGGGCATCAGAGGCTATACCAGAAAATGTAACTTGACCAAGTTGAACGACGGGAGTCCGTGGTTTTGCGGCAAGCCAAGCAGCGAAAATCTAAAATGCAGTGATATTTATGAATATAACATAAAAGAGTTCCAGCGCTCTGATATCTTGCCTCATCAAGATTCAGCAGAAATCATTTCGAGAAAAGGACACGGTGAATTAAATCAAGCAGTAGTGTTTGATTTTAACCGAATCATGGCGGAAAAGCCTCCAGAAGCTACATGTGGCACCGAACCACAATCAAAATCTTGGTTTAACTCTGGTGGAAATTATTTGAACGGGTCCTGGAACGGTCCTTGCTGTTGCAAGGACCGTTCCAAAACTCGTTCAAGTAATTTTCATCAGAAAGTATTCGACATCAAGACGTACAGACAATGCCTTAGTAATAAGACACTTGTGTTTCTGGGTGATTCAACAGTAAGGCAGTATGCAGCATTTTTCTTGTCAGAGGTGCTTTTGCTACCCACAATGGATTTGAAAAACCTCAAAAGCAAGAACAGGACATATCATCCAGCGATAGATTTTACGAGATTAGGCATACGTGTCATATTCAAGAAACATGAAATGCCATTTCATTATATACACGTGCCAGCACGAGGTATTACTTCAGTATCAGGGGAAATACAAGATCTGTCTCAAAGTCAAATCAGTGGAAAAGATTTGGTTCTTTTGTTCAATTATAATTCTCATATGCAAGCGTTTCCGCCTAACCATATCCGTAAGAGATTAAAGCGCATTGCTAAATCCGTCGAGTCACTGCTAAAAGCTAAACCAGAAGCAACTGTGTTGATTAAAGGTCCACATGTATTTTTCAATGATGCCAAATGGTTTGATATGAGAGTTTCTCTTATGGTGAAGGACATTATTTTTCAGGAGTTTCAACATTTGTTTGACAAAATTAGTTATCTCGATGTCTGGTCTATAACTGTCGCGTTTAATAACGAAGACCTTCATCCACTGGATCTTGCTTTTAGGAGTCAGATTCAACAGTTTATGAGTTATATATGCTGTCTTTAAAGCTATTCAGAGTTCCAACGCCACGCCTACATTAATAAGGGGCACTGGTCAGACCTTTCTGTCCCAACACTTACAAATTTACGGTAGGTGGATGGCGGCTTTGGAAATGGTTACACTTGAAAATGATTACAGAAATTTCATTGTGTCGACACTCACATTGTATGACATAATAAATGTTTTGACTATACTCACACCCAGTTAACCACATATGTTTTCAAGGATGTTACGAAATGAAGAACTGTTACGATACGAAAAGAGTCGTAGTTACCAAACGACCTGGTTATCAGGTCGTTTGGTAACTATGACTGTTTTTCGTTTCGTAACAGCTATTTTTCGTTTCGTAACCGCCCTTGTATATGCATAGTTAACTAGGGGTGATACTGGAATGAAAACAATAAGATACTAATAAATACTATTTTCCGACCAGTTCCAGTATTAAATGAGATTTGCTTATGAGTTTAACGATTTTAGTTTCGTATATGCAATTAACTGAGCCGGGCCGCGTAGCGCAATCGGTAGGGTACCTGACTCATAAGTCAGAGGTCCTGGGTTCGAAACCCGGTCTGGCCACATACTTTCGTTTCTCCTTCCGCTGATTCAAGAAGGGCAGTCGTCAGTTACTGGCGAAAGTATGTGCACTTAGTACTGGTTAACCGCTTAGGAGGTCTAAGCCTGCCCAGGAATAGTGTGGTTAGATTAACTGACCGTCCCGACATGACCAAAGTTGTTTACCGTGGACGTTAAGCAACAAGTCAGTCAATCAATCAATCAATCAATCAATCAAAGCAATTAACTGCCTTTGTAAACACAGAGAGTATGTTTGCGATCACCATACAGATATACTGAAAGGATTTAAAAACTTCCACCCATTAATTTTGAATATCTCAAGAATGAATGCAGCTACGTCCACCGAAATTTTACAACATATATATTCTCTTATACCTGATTATATCAATATATCGAATTTGAAATTGTTCAACCGAATCGGTTAGGAATAAGCACGTGTTCCTCGTGTCCTTAGTACCGTTTAAATACGGAGTTATAGCTTCATTAATACAGTTTTCTGATGAAACATTTCTCTTACAATATCAAATTGAATTTTAAAAGTTTGAACGCGGCATGTAGCTTTGTTTGGCCTACCGCGCCTAAACATCGCAAACAGGTGCAGAGTTTTGGGCCAGATAAATACTGAAATTTCAAAAAGTGACGTCGCGAGACAATTGTATGTGTTAATTACGGCAATTAAAATCTCAGACGATGTGCACGGAATACAGGAAGCTCAAAAGACCGTCAGAAAAGCACCTAACCGAGATTAAAACCCAGAGATCATGACGTTAACTTACGTCGACGCCGTCTCCGTCATAGGCTTTGCACGACAGCATCATCCGCAATGATACTTGCAAATCAATGTGGATGACGTCACAATATTAAGACAGTAGGAAATAGTCAAAAAGAGTGTTGCATAAGATAACGCCGTCATCGCCGTTTGCATTCAGTGACGTAACGCTCTATTACTGACGTCATTTAAGTAAATGATACAAATAAACTGCGTCATCGTTAAATTTGATAAGTTTTAAGCATTTTGTCGTTAAATATTAAACACTGTCATGAGTGAACAGATCAGCAGCCAGCAATAAAAAGTGGAAGTTTTTAAATCCTTTCAGTATACTTACTAAAAAAATGGGAGCAACTTCAGAATCTATTAGGCCTTTATACAACGTTGCACCCACCGCTGCACCCATCATAATAATCCTTACCCTAACATTTTATTCCATATACGTCTATAGGACTGGTCTGATTTTGCTCAATCGACAATTTCTCAAGATCCCCGGACTTTCTTTCGGCTACTTCCCACAATTAGTAAATAGATCATGTATGATGGCATCCGTCACGTAAAAAAGCAATCTGGCCGGAAACGCCACTATCTGAAGAACTGCTGAGCACATTTTTACCAAACTTTGCCAGAACGATCATTGGATAGAGGCTTTCATTCTTGTAAATCATTGGGTAGAGGCTTTCATTCTTATAATTAGCGAAACATGAAGATAACTGCTGAATGAACTTCGACCAAACTTTTGTTAGAACGATCTTTGCATTGCGTTCTAATGGGCCGTTCAAAATGGCCACCATTACTAAATTAGCGAGACATGAAAATGACAATGCTAAAACATTGTTACACCTTGTGAGAAGGCTTATTTTCTGTAGCGATAGATAATGGACAGTGTCACAGGAAGATTATAACAATTAGTGCCATCATGCATGGTCCTCAGGCTTACATTTTAACTATTTCTCGAGTTATCTCTAAACGAATCTCCTGATACTGCTCCGGGGAACGTGTCCATAAAAGACACCAGATAAGGTCCGAATTTGTATGAGGAAAGTATTTGGTATGGTATACAAATAAGAATTTGAGCCGCGACACAAGAAAACCAACAAAGTGGTTGTGCGCCCAGCGCAGACTCAGATCAACATGGGCATCCACCCAGTCCGATGAGACTCTTTGCTAAGCGCTTAAAGTGTAGCTAAGGGTCTAAGCTACCTCCATGCGGACAGCGAAGACTCTGATCAGACTGGGCGGATGTCCAGGCTGAGCTGAGTCTGCGCTGCGCGCACAACCACTTTGTTGGTTTTCTCGTGTCGCGGCTCAAAATTTTATCGGTGGTTAGGTGGGAAATAGTGTATGTTACTAATAGCCCCCTACCGGACCCTTTTTTTTTTTGTTTGTTTTGATGGAATCATACGGTTTGAACTTTCTATGTTATTCAGCCAAAGACTGCTGACCCGATTTCAAAATAATTAGGTACAAGCCAAGTCATTTTGAAATCAAATAAGCAGTTCCTAAGAAAAGATCTTCAGGCACATAAAGAGAGCTAGACCCGCCCCTGGCGGTCATGTGTTAAGCAAACTCTTTGACCAAACTACAAAGCAGAACAATCTTGATATATGGTCAGCCAAGAACCGTTCCTGTCAAATTACAAATTTTGAAATTTTGCCTGCATTTTTAGGAGACTTTTTCCCAAGTTTTCTCTATAGAAATCGGATCAGATGTTTCTGAGAATTCTGAGTTTCCGAGAATTTTAAAGATTTGACCTCTGTTGTATGCCATAGCAACTAAAACTCTACATGGGCTCACTTCATCTACCTCGTGTTAAGTTTTGACATGTTTTGACCAGGTTAAATAGTTTCCGTTCAAATACTCACTGATTAAATTGTCTGCCGGCTTCGCATTTTTTTCATCCCCTTTGCAAAATATCAATTTCCCTTATCATATCTAGGTCAACGGATTGTGCTCACTAATGTCTTCCGTAAAACAAATGTCCATTTTTTTTTTTTTTTGGTTTTGTTTAGCTTTTTTCTGGTTAGCTGTTTTTTTTTTAATTTTTTTTTTTTTTTTTTTTGCTCATCTGAGCCAGCGGCTCCGGGGCAACTTATACGAGTAGTATAGACAGGCTCCGTCGCCCTTCGTCGCCAATCCGTCGTCCGTCCGTCTTATGCCGTCCGTCCACAATTTCAAATGACTTCTGAAACCACTGGGCCAGTTGTAACTAAATTTCACATATAGCCTCCAGGGCTTTTAGGAACAAAATAATGTTCAAGTCGTTTGGGTCACATGACCAAGATGGCCGCCACGCCATATATGATCAAAACCTAAAAAAATCTCCTTCCCCAAATCCAATGACCCTATATGGCTTTGAAACTTGATATGTAGCATTGGGTACACGAGTACCACCAATATTGTTCAATGGTGACCTTGGGTTGGCTTTGACCTTTTCTACGGCAAGGTCAAGTTTGCTTCCAGATGCATTTATATGGGAAAATGCTAGTACATATGATTTTATGGAAATTGTGGAAGATATCGGCATAAAATTTATATTCAGTCATCTTAATGAGTACATGAGAAGATTTAGGAGTACAAAAGGTCAAGGTCATTCTTTGACAGTTGACCCAAGACTCTCATATTTTGACAATTTCAAACGTCTCAAACCTCAACACCTACTATTCATTTTGTTGCCAAATATCATACAGAGCCTCCAGGGCATGAGGGAACGGAAATTTGTTTAAGCGGACCAAGTCAAATGACCAGCATAGCCGCCATGCCCATATATGGGGGAAAATCTTCTACTGTAGAATGGCCTTGAAATTTGGTTTGTAGCATCGAGTACTCAAGTAGTAGCAAGATTGTTAAAATGGTGACCTTGAGTTTTCCTTGACTTATTTTACAGCAAAGTTGAATATTGGAAAATTCTAGAGCATAAGATTTCGTGGAAAGTTTTGAAGGTATTGCCTAAAAATCGGTATATACAGTTGTTTTAATGAATACATGAAGATTTGTGAGTACAACAGGTTAATGTCGTTCTTTGACATTTGACCCAAGACTCTCATATTTTGACAATTTCAAACATCTCCTCAAAAGCCACCGGACCAGTTGTAACCAAATGTCCTATAGAGCCTCCAGGGGCTGAAGGAACAAAAAAAGTGTTCAAATTGTTAAGGTCCCATGACCAACATGGCTGCTATGCCAATATATAGGAAACACTTTCAGAAATCTTTTTCTCCAGAACCAGTTGACCGATGGCCTTGATCCTTGGCATGTATCATTTGGTACCTGAGTTCTACCAAGATTGTTCCATGATGACCTTGGGTTGACCTTGACCTTTTTGACAGCAAGGTCAAAAATGGGAAAGTTTCAGAGCATAAGATTTCCTGGAAAGTTTTGAAGATTTTGGCTTAAAATTTGGTGTATACAGTTGTCGAAATGAGTACATGGATATTTGTGAATACTACAGGTCAAGGTCATTCTTTGACCTTTGACCAAAGACTCTCATATTATGAAAGTTTCAAACATCTCAAAAGCCACTGGGCAAGTTGCTATCAAATTTCATATAGAGCCTCCAGGGGCTGAGGGAATAAAAATTTGTTCAAACAGTTCACATGGCCACCATGCTCATATATGGTAAAAATCTTTAAAAATCTTCTTCTTCAGAACCAATTGACCGATGAACTTGAAATTGGGTATGTAGCATTAAGGACCTTAGTACTACCCAGATTGTTCATATGATGACCTTTGGTTGATCTTGACCTTTTTACGGCAAGGTCAAATATGGGAAAATGTTAGAACTTATTAGATTTAATAGAAAGTTTTTAAGATTTTGGCCCAAGATTGTTTAAATGATATTGACGTTTTTACGGCAAGATCAAATTTGCTTTCTGGTGCTTTTATATAGGAAAATGCTTACATATCAGAGTTCACGGATCTGGTACAAGACTTTGGTGCAAAAGTTAAATAAATAGTTTAAAGAATTAGTACATGAACATTTTTGAGCAATAGAGGTCAAGGTCATTCTTTGACTTTTAACCAATGTTTCTCATATTTTGACAGTCTAAACTATCAGGTTTGTTCTAATGAGAACCATAATTTGACATTTGACCTTTTTACTCAGTTAAGCGATTCAGGGACTCATGGCACTCTTGTTTATATGATTCTATTATATTTTTTATAATTCGATTTGGAAAAAAAACTTCGATGAGTACAAATACCCGCTATTGACCAATTGTCAGTTTATACTAGAGAGTACCGTGAGTTTAAATCTTTCGTAGAACAGTTTTTTTTAATTGACTGTGAGTCCACTTCCATGCCTTGGGTCAGTGTTACGAAGGGGAACAACCTTTGAGACTTTTTGTTTGCTTCTCTGGATGATGTAGCTATCCCTAAACGGAATTTACTCTGAAAGCAAAGAAATCCTTTTCTTTGAGAGTTGATCCCCACTGGGCAGGGCGGCAGGTATGAAACTGACAGAGTTTCTTTTCCCTGATGGTATCTATATACATTAACTTTACGTGACAAAATACCCCACTATTGACACAATTGTCAACTGCGACCAGGTATTTCTTTAGAAAATGACGTATCTTTGCATCTTTAAAGAAATAATGTATTCTAAAGATGTGCTATAGCCTTAAATGCGCTCAGACTTTAGGTAAAATTCAGATATACTGAAACGATAAAGATACGCGACGCATTTAAATCGTAGGTTTTCACAGAAACATATGACGTTATTAGTACATGCTTGCGCAAAATGAACTGTCATGTTTCAAAGAACTGTTTCAGTGCATTAAACATAAGCTTTAATTTTTGTCATATGCAAATGATTATAAAAGTGTAAAAAACCGTCGCTTTTGGCGTATGCGTGGATTTATATTCTTTGAATGTTGCTAGCAATATGGGCCAATTTAGCAAACGTCAACAAAACTTTCGATTTAGTTTCTACAGAAACATACAAATACCATTTAAAATGCAGTAATTTAAAAAGAAGAAAAAGAAAATTGGCCACGCCGTCAAACAAGCGTCACCAATATGGACTAGAACAAAGCTTGATTTTGCGCCATTGACAACGTCCATTCATTACGTCGTTTGTTGATAATTTATGAATATTTTGGTAATTTAGAAACTTGATGAATGAAAAACCAGTCGCCTGTTTTGGGAGAAATAACGCCACCGCCACTGTGTAATGATATTTTATTCAAAGATTTTATACATACATATAAATAATATAGTGAAGCAATACAGGATCCGACAGTAAGCGTAATGCTTATATGAGATAACGGGAATCCCCGGAGTGACGTCATCGGATGATCATGTGGGTAGATTGGTTGGCAAAAAGATTGCGACAGACAGTGGTCCATTATGGGATTTTGCTGAAAATTAACCGCTGAAGTGCGTAAAATGTACTTATGAAGGCTGCGAAAATAGCAACCGAGGAAACCATTGCGAATATTATCATAATCGCTTGTCGCGCGAAATAAAGAGAGTTGTTTTATTACTTAAATTTATTTAATTACTCGGTCTGGACATACATTGACTTGCTCCGGAACTTGATGATCGGACTGTTTTTCTTAATAACTTCGACTGAAAAAGAAATAACTAAAAAAGTAGAAATAAATCGGCAGTACTGAATATCAGTATTTTAACATTTTCGACTATCAAGGAGATTTGTATATATAACAGGGGTAATAGGAAATGGACGACACAATAAAATATAGAAACTAGTATCTAATGAGAACTAATGCAAAATTAACAAAAATAGGGTCAAGAACATATATTAAATAAATGAGAAAATAAATAACAATTTATGATTGCGACTCAAAAGAGAATGTTATAAAACGGTCAAGGATAATATCAAGCAGAGAACCTTCCATGTTCTGAAATGGCTATCAGTATTTACCACATTATTTAGTCCGAGCTCATGACATCTACACAACAATTTCTCTCTCTCTCTCTCTCTAACTGTTTGCCCGTGATATTCTATGAAGAGACAAACATATTAATATCATAATCATTGATTGTATTAATCGAGTTTTGTTTGATGTCTAAACAAACCGCACCGCCAGAAAACAGTTTGTTTATTATCAAAATGTCACTACAGGACACCGGCGGCGTTCTTTGAACTATGATAATTAAAGACATCCCTTATCAAAACACCCACTGAATACCGGGTACATTCACTTACAAACAATACCAATTGGTTTAAGTTCAGAAAATGTACACAGGATACAAATGATAAATCCGTGATAAAACGTACATCTTAAAGCATTTCATGTGGAACCAATTCAAATGCTATGAGAGCCAATAAAACAATATTTCACACTCAGATACCCTCACTTCTCAGCGTCATCATTATACTTAGAGTATATAAAGAAATATGCATCACAATGCGCAAAATACAAGGCATGATTAATTACATGTTTTAAAATCGGCCCCTTAAGCTTACTGACTATCGACTTCTCGCCAACCAGAGTGGGGAATTCCCTTGCAATCCTTATTGATGACGTCACTGCGTTATCTCCCATATGTAAGTCATATCATGACTGTGCAATGATGAGGTAAGAGGAATGAATGTTTCACATTTTTATACTAGTATGCGACCAGTGGCGGTCATTTTTTTAAAACACTTTCTTATTCCATTATCTAATTAAGGTATTAAGAAAGCCTATATTTTGATTAAATAAACTAGGGACAACTGTCATTATTATAGCCATTTATTTTTTAATACGGTACACATTTGCCTGTCGCAAGTTCTCGAAACAACAAAAAACGTACGAACTGTACCAGTGGCGGCCATCATGGTTGCTATGCGCCAAATAATGCATAATCATTTGCTGTTCTAAGACTGCGATTTAACTTCACACAAATATTTAATAGTACAGTATCTTGGACTTGTTCACATTTCAGTGTTCTAGGGCCAAGGTCAAGGTCTTAGTGGCTATTTTTAGAGAATTGTTGTCAGTGCTCTAGCGACCTCATTTATTAATCAATTATGATATTACTTCATACAACCCTTTAGTATGACAAAATCTTGGGTATGTTTACCTTTCAGTGCTCTATTGCCAAGGTCAAGGTCACAGTGACTATTTTTAGAAAAACTTTGTCATCACTCCAGTGCCTTCATAAATAGACCGATCTTAATTCAACTTTGCACAAATGTTTAGTATATAGCGTTTACAGTATCTTGAATAAGGTTCCTTTTTAGCATTATAGAGCCAAGGTGCCCATTTCTAGAAAAAAAATGTCATCACTATCGCACCTTTATTTATGGACCAATTTTGATTTAACTTTACACAAATGTTTAGTTTGACAATGTCTTGGATAAGTTTGCGTTTCAGCATTCTAGGGCCATGGTCAAGATCGCAGTTACTATTCCTAGAAAAACTTTGTCATTGCTCTGGCCCTGCCATCTGCAGACCAATTATAATATAACTTCACACAAGTGTTAAGTATGAAAATATCTTGGACATGTTTCATTGGTCTGAGGTGAAGGTCATGGTCACAGTTGCTATTTTTTAAAATGTTACATTGCACACTATCTTGGACATATACGTTAGCGAATGAGTATACATCCAGCGATAAAATTAGATTCATTGTGCAGTGCGAGGGGATCAGTGTATCGCTTTAGGTACCTTGTTTTGTCTTTTATTTTTTCGTAAGGCAGTTTTTCAGCTTTTCGTTTGGCGCTGTTTAGTCTATTTGTCTTTTTGTCTTGGAGTCATTTTTTTTCTTCTTTTCACATGGCGTTATTTCGTCTTTTTGCATGGCGTCTTTTCATCTTTTCGCGTGGTGTTATTTTGTTTCTTCATGGGGCATTACTTCGTCTTTTAGCATGGCAACTTTTCGTCAATTCACACGAAAGACGCCACCCAAATACTTGAAAAAAATGCGAAAAGACAAAATAACGCCACGCAAAAAGACAAAAAGATTAAAGAACACCATGCAAAAGCTGAAAAGACAAAATAACAAACGCGAAAAGACGATATACCCCATGCGAAAAGACGAAAAGACAAAATAACCCCATTCAAAAAGTCGAAAAGATGAAATAACCTCATTAGAATAGACGGAAGGACACCAGACGAAAAGATGACAAAATAAAACGTTTCATATGAACGCTTTAATATTCGCACGGATATTATTTTCTTTTTTTTTTTTACTGTTTCGCCTTCTTGACTTTTTCGCATTGCGTTATTTAGTCTGTTTGTCTTTTCGTCTTGGCGTTATTCTTCTAATCGTCTTTTCATCTTTTCGCATGGTGTTATTATATTATATTTTTTTTGCGTGGCTTATTTACATAGTCTTATCGCATGGCGCTTTTTGGTCAAATCACGGCGACAAGACGCCATGCAAAAACTGAAAAAGACAAAAAAAAAAAAAATGCGAAACGATGAAATAATGCCACGTGAAAGGGCAAAAAAGATAAAATGGCACCATGCTAAAGCTGAAAAGACTAAATTACCCGCGCGAAAGGACGAAATACCCCATGCGAAAAGACAAAAAGACGAAAACACACCATGCAAAAAGACAAAAAGATGAATAATAGCATTTGACAAGACAAAAAAGACGTCAGACGAAAAGACGAGAAAAATAAAAGTTTCATATTGAGTCTTTTCGCGTGAAGTTTTTTCATCTTTTTGCCTTGAAATTGTGTCTTTTCACATGGAGATTTTTTTTCTTTTCGTCTTTTCGCAAAGCGTATTTCGTCTTTTCACATGATGTTATTTTGTGGTCCTACTAGACACTGCTAAGACACCACAAAGACACACAAAGACACCACAAAGACACACAAAGGCACCACAAAGACACACAAAGACATTGCAAAGACACTTATAATTATGAAAAAATATATTTGTATGCTTTGACTAATCTTTAAGGGTAAAGACCTTAGCTTGAAATCTTGTACTGTAGTTGTTTTGTCTTTTCTTCTTTTCACACATGGCGTTATTTCGTCTTTTCGCATGGCGTTATTACGTCTTTTCGTCCGGCTTAGGCATGGTGTCATTTTGTCTTTTTGCGTGGTTTTATTTCATCTATTCGCATAGCGTCTTTTTGTCAGTTCACGGCGTCAACAACGAAAAAAAAAGCCATGCGAAAACACGAAAAGACGAAAAACGCCACGGGAAAAGACATAAAGATGAAATGACGATATGCAAAAAGCTGAAAATTTGAAATAATGCCTCGCCAAAAGACGGATCACCGCTTTGCGAAAAGACAAAAAGACAAAATGACGCCACTCGAAAAGACCAAATGGTACAAACCAGCCACCATTCTAAAAGTAAAAAGTATGCAAAGACCAGGAACTGAAACAATCAAAATCCAAATCCAGCCCTCAAACCATAGTTGGAAACAACTAAGATTACAAATAATCAAGATACAGAGAACATATGGTCAACCGAGTGAGCAGCTTGTTCCCAAAAGGTGGCCACTCAGCAACCCAAACTGAACCAAAAATAATACGAACATACATAAGGTAAAACATCAAAGAAACTCTGACACCAAAAACAGGCAACAGAGAACCACAACAGAACTACCGCCTTGGAACGGTCAGTAATGAATTACTGGGGGCTTAAATCGATTTTACAGGCCCAACCTCACCCTCAGTTTCTGAAGTGGTACAAAACATTTAGTCGGTTGTTCGGTTCGCATGATAACCCTCTAACTCGTCAATGAATCATCACGGTAAACACATAAATCAAATTTCAACACCATGAAGAAGCAAAGACGAGGACTCAACAGATACAACGGGCCGTCTGACAGGTGGAGATCCCTGGCCTGCCAAACAACCCCACTGGAAATCTGAAGCAAAAGAAGGTCACCAGTTGAGCCCCGGTGGACCAAGCAACAGACAAAAAGGCTCCGGTCCCAACCAACTAAAATATATAGCTTTAGGTCGGGGCCATCATAGAGTCTGACGCCCGATCCCCCGGTGTGCAATTAAAGAGTGCAGCAAAGCTATCAACCGTGATTGGGTTAATCACTAAGCATGCAGACTGTCTAGGC
The DNA here is from genome assembly GCA_963989385.1 of Ctena decussata. NCBI lineage: Eukaryota > Metazoa > Mollusca > Bivalvia > Lucinida > Lucinidae > Ctena > Ctena decussata. Next base: position 74,505,985 of record OZ022499.1, on the reverse strand, counting down.
CATGAGCCAGATATGGTTTACCTCCCCCCGGAGTTTTGTAGACCATACTTTTCTTAAAGACCAGCATCTTAGAAGTATTTTGCAGCATGTTAGCCCTCTGGCGAGTGGGGCGTTAAGCTGTAACAGCCTGTTATATTACGGTACCCATTAAAATAATAAACATAAAATAAAAATTATCAAAAATCATAAAAAATAGAAGTCACTTTCCTATGTTAAAAATTATAATGGAGTCTAATAGAACAATCCAATAGCTAAAAGATATGATGTTTGAAACGTCACTTCAGCCTACGTGGCGTAGTATACGTGACGTTTTTCTTTACTCTCCATTAAAATTGCAATTTCCATCCAAAATACTTTCTTTTTGTAAGTTATTCCTTAAATATTAGACCAAATGTTTGTTTATGTGTTAAAGAAAAACTATTGGCCTTTTCAGATCTGCAAAAATTATTACCCTATCTTATATACTTTGGGAGAAATAGGATGTTGAACACAGTAAGCCCTTATGAATGTTCCATATTACAATAATCACTTTCCGTATAATTCAAGCGCTTGAACTACACTTTTGGAATGGAAAACAACAGTAAACGGTAATATTGAATATGCCAGCCTATTTATACAGAAAGGAGCAGTTCAACAATATTTTGACTGCATTTTAGTCGTCCATAATGATCGATTGTATACGTTACCTAGGGCTACTTTTGTTAAAATCATATAATTTGAAGATAGAATCATTTATTTTCTTTGGTAGCAGTTTCTTCATAAAAGAATCTTTTAATATAAGAGGAAAATTCATTCTGATTTATTTTCTATGATAAGCTATTACTAGTAGTAACGTAAATAACATTAACATTTAAAATATTTTATTATAATACCTTTAATCAGGGTTTTTTTTTCCACTGTCACTTTAAAAAAATAACACATGTTCTTATGATATATTGTGTACTTGGACCTATCAACATTTCTCTCAGTAATTGCTTTTAGGGATTCATGAGGTCTGTTTTATACGTGATTAAACACAGTATACTTCAAATTGTAATGTTAAGAGCATTAACATATTCTGCACATGTAAAACGGGTTTTGCTGTTTACTTTGTTATCATATCAAAAATAAAAGTATTTCATAATGACATTGCCCAGTTTGTTTCTTCTACAAATTGTGTATTTGAGGTCTAAACACAGAAACATACCTGAAATTTTGTTATATACAGCTGAAATCCAAAAAATCAACAACAAATAAATAAATAAATAAATAAATAAATAAATAAATAAAATAAAAAATACTTCAGAAAAGATAAAGCCGCAGCTATTAAAAGCCAGCATTGATTTTGCATATAGGGCTTGAATAAAATGATATGCAATCAGTTTGATACCATTAAAAGCTATGCGGTTTTGACGTGTTTAGTTTAAAACTATACAATAATCAGTAATCAACGATGCAAACTGGAGTTCCACCTTGTTTATTCAAATGATTGTTATAGCTTTTACGTGCACACTGAAAAACTATAAAGCAGAACAGTAACCTGAAGTTTAAAGGCTTAAGCCAAATACAGTTCTGCATCAAAGCTAATGTAGATATTTGCTGGCAGCGTATACTTACTTTTGTAAGACTATTGTATATTTTACATTACCAGAGAAAACAACATTGCTGAGTTACAGTTTAAGAAACAAAATAAACTTTCGAAAATAATTAATAGTAGTGTCAATACATTGCTTTACTTAGTTCATTTATGTAACTAACAATTATGTGTCAACCAGGAGTTTGGGAGAATAGTATCAGAAATATTTAATACAGAAAAGAGACACTGGCAGTTTACTAGTATACTGTAGCTATCTATAAATGCTATGTTTAAGATGATCTATATTTCTATGCTTTTGTTTCTTGCTCTTTAAAGTCTAACTACATTCAACCATCTCCTAAGGAATCTAACTACATTCAATCATCTCTTAAAGAATCTATTCACTAAAGAACATAAAGACTCGTTTAGTTGGACAAAAATGTTTTTGTTTTGTTTTTTCCAGCGACAGTGTTCCAGTAGCTCTGCACACATAATAAAATGGCAAACGAAAATGACAGAATATATTAATGTTTGTCAGCGCTGTTCAGATATTTATGAGCAAATCTTAGTTGTTCTCCTTCAGATGTACATGTAGTTGCCTACACTGTAGTTATATGCTTTGCAGCATAATATTGGGAAAAAAAGAAAGACCAAACATGTAACGTATACAACGTATTTATTGAGAGTTTATAAATTCTTCATTTCCGATATCCTTAACTAGTAATACAGTATTTCTGAAGAGCAAATAATCAAACAATAGCAATAGTGCATACATATACACGCCAAGGAAGGGCTAACCTAAGTTACTTTCTGCATTTGATCTCCGTGACCTTGTATTACCATATTGTTTGCTTTTTAGAAATAAATATGGTTGTAAACTGCCTATTTATGATATCTTATTGCTTATCAAATCATCCTTGTCCAAATATGTTAAATACGGTTAGAGAATAAAGCCCCAATTTTACTTGTTACATTATTGAAAATTGTCTGACTGAAATTTGTATTTTGTAACACCTTTAGTCCTTGATAGTATCAACAAGTGGGAATAAAACCATGGGGTTTGCAAAATTACCTGACCATTTGAATATTTGTAACAACATAATGAAAAATAGAACTCCTGAACAGGCTGAAGACATAATGTTGTATTCGTTATAAAGTATGTCACCTTCTATAATCCTTAAATTTTCACACTGTTATCATTTTGTAATGTATTTGATGGCCGGGAGCTGCATAAACAGATCACGTAGATCACAAATTAGCATATAAGTTATGATCACGGGAGCCACACATATTTGCTAACCCATGTACAGCAGTTACTGTGCAGAGGCTCGTGGCTGACGATTCGGCTGACAGCATAGAAAAATGGTGTTAATGCATGCTGGCAGAGTTGGTACTGCTTTTGATTGTCTCGGCTGGTAGTCACAGTTGCATATTTGTATGTAGGGTAATTGAATGGCTCAGCCAACAGCACAGGTAGCGAAACTGGTTTTATCCCCTTCATAACGAGAACCTAAATATTAATCAGTTGCAGCATATATCAACTTATACTTACTTCATTTAATGCATAAATTTAAAAAAAATATCATTTTTATGAAGTCACTTTTAAGTGAGACTGAATTGAGGGCAAGGTCGAACTGCTTCAGCTGTAACAATCTATGTGCGTCTTGCTGAACTCTTGTGTATTTCAAAGAGCTAAATTTGCCATCTGACTACCAGTGGTAAGCTTATACTACAGCAATAAATACTTCATGCTGCCAGCGAACTAAAATTTTGATAACAGATGACTCACAAATCTTATTCCTCGACATATTACAATTATGTAACGTAATGTTACTGTTAGATTGTTTTTCAAATATCCACTATTAGATGATTTTTTTTTATAGTTTGAGGTCACATAACATTGACATTTCTTCATATTTACATATACAACAGTATCTGCTGAAGACAAATTAAAGATAACATTGAAATATTAAATGCAGCTAATGTTGGCTTTCGTAGCTTTTCTGGTTATTTTGTAGGTTAAATTCTTCAAAATTCTGTCCCCATTTTATGTATCCACTGCTAATTTAACTGCTGCCTAAATTATCTAAGCTGGGCATGAATAAAAGAAGATTGGTGGAGCACGTATAAACTTCAGTCCACCAATTCAGCGATTTAGTCTGATTCTTTTTTTTTTCTTCGTATTTTTGTTGTGGTTATATACGTTACATATTTATCATGACTGCTGACGAGTTTTGTAAGACTTTAGATTGTTTCCTTTTTATAATAGAATATTGAAACAGTCTTATATATGACATTAACTTTTCGCTACACTTAAATTCTTAAAATTTGTTCCTTATATTACGTGTTTAGACACTGAAGGGGAAAAAAACGTCAAATGCAATGTAAACTACGTTATACAGGCTAGTCAACTTATCCTTGACAATGTCAATAATTTTGAAACAGTGATTTATGTACTAGCAGACAAAACCCAACATTATTTAGGGCAAATACTAGCATGTGTACAACAATACGTATCTTCTATTAGAACGTGAATATGTAAATTTGGGTAGTGTAATTGACGTTGACGTCATACGTTAACGCCCCAACGTACAGAGGGCTAACATGTGTCATTTTGTTTCTTATATAATGTAGTTTTAGAAAATCATAGGGTACAAAACTCCCCCTGGGGGGGGGGAGGGGGGTCTATGGTCAGCTCAAGGTCTAGGCCATGAGCCAGATATGGTTTACCTCCCCCCCCCCTTCCCCCCAGGGGGAGTTTTGTAGACCATACTTTTCTTAAAGACCAGCATCTTAGAAGTATTTTGCAGCATGTTAGCCCTCTGGCGAGTGGGGCGTTAAGCTGTAACAGCCTGTTATATTACGTTACCCATTAAAATAATAAACATAAAATAAAAATTATCAAAAATCATAAAAAATAGAAGTCACTTTGTTATGTTAAAAATTATAATGGAGTCTAATAGAACAATCCGATAGCTAAAAGATATGATGTTTGAAACGTCACTTCAGCCTACGTGGCATAGTATACGTGACGTTTTTCTTTACTCTCCATTAACATTGCAATTTCCATCCAAAATACTTTCTTTTTGTAAGTTATTCCTTAAATATTAGACCAAATGTTTGTTTATGTGTTAAAGAAAAACTATTGGCCTTTTCAGATCTGCAAAAAATTTTACCCTATCTTATATACTTTGGGAGAAATAGGATGTTGAACACAGTAAGCCCTTATGAATGTTCCATATTACAATAATCACTTTCCGTATAATTCAAGCGCTTGAACTACACTTTTGGAATGGAAAACAACAGTAAACGGTAATATTGAATATGCCAGCCTATTTATACAGAAAGGAGCAGTTCAACAATATTTTGACTGCATTTTAGTCGTCCATAATGATCGATTGTATACGTTACCTAGGGCTACTTTTGTTAAAATCATATAATTTGAAGATAGAATCATTTATTTTCTTTGGTAGCAGTTTCTTCATAAAAGAATCTTTTAATATAAGAGGAAAATTCATTCTGATTTATTTTCTATGATAAGCTATTACTAGTAGTAACGTAAATAACATTAACATTTAAAATATTTTATTATAATTCCTTTAATCAGGGTTTTTTTTCCACTGTCACTTTAAAAAAATAACACATGTTCTTATGATATATTGTGTACTTGGACCTATCAACATTTCTCTCAGTAATTGCTTTTAGGGATTCATGAGGTCTGTTTTATACGTGATTAAACACAGTATACTTCAAATTGTAATGTTAAGAGCATTAACATATTCTGCACATGTAAAACGGGTTTTGCTGTTTACTTTGTTATCATATCAAAAATAAAAGTATTTCATAATGACATTGCCCAGTTTGTTTCTTCTACAAATTGTGTATTTGAGGTCTAAACACAGAAACATACCTGAAATTTTGTTATATACAGCTGAAATCCAAAAAATCAACAACAAAAAAATAAATAAATAAATAAAATAAACTTAGTTCATTTATGTAACTAACAATTATGTGTCAACCAGGAGTTTGGGAGAATAGTATCAGAAATATTTAATACAGAAAAGAGACACTGGCAGTTTAGTAGTATACTGGAGCTATCTATAAATGCTATGTTTCAGATGATCTATATTTCTATGCTTTTGTTTCTTGCTCTTTAAAGTCTAACTACATTCAACCATCTCCTAAGGAATCTAACTACATTCAATCATCTCTTAAAGAATCTATTCACTAAAGAACATAAAGACTCGTTTAGTTGGACAAAAATGTTTTTGTTTTGTTTTTTCCAGCGACAGTGTTCCAGTAGCTCTGCACACATAATAAAATGGCAAACGAAAATGACAGAATATATTAATGTTTGTCAGCGCTGTTCAGATATTCATGAGCAAATCTTAGTTGTTCTCCTTCAGATGTACATGTATCTGCCTACACTGTAGTTATATGCTTTGCAGCATAATATTGGGAAAAAAAGAAAGACCAAACATGTAACGTATACAACGTATTTATTGAGAGTTTATAAATTCTTCATTTCCGATATCCTTAACTAGTAATACAGTATTTCTGAAGAGCAAATAATCAAACAATAGCAATAGTGCATACATATACACGCCAAGGAAGGGCTAACCTAAGTTACTTTCTGCATTTGATCTCCGTGACCTTGAATTACCATATTGTTTGCTTTTTAGAAATAAATATGATTGTAAACTGCCTATTTATGATATCTTATTGCTTATCAAATCATCCTTGTCCAAATATGTTAAATACGGTTAGAGAATAAAGCCCCAATTTTACTTGTTACATTATTGAAAATTGTCTGACTGAAATTTGTATTTTGTAACACCTTTAGTCCTTGATAGTATCAACAAGTGGGAATAAAACCACGGGGTTTGCAAAATTACCTGACCATTTGAATATTTGTAACAACATAATGAAAAATAGAACTCCTGAACAGGCTGAAGACATAATGTTGTATTCGTTATAAAGTATGTCACCTTCTATAATCCTTAAATTTTCACACTGTTATCATTTTGTAATGTATTTGATGGCCGGGAGCTGCATAAACAGATCACGTAGATCACAAATTAGCATATAAGTTATGATCACGGGAGCCACACATATTTGCTAACCCATGTACAGCAGTTACTGTGCAGAGGCTCGTGGCTGACGATTCGGCTGACAGCATAGAAAAATGGTGTTAATGCATGCTGGCAGAGTTGGTACTGCTTTTGATTGTCTCGGCTGGTAGTCACAGTTGCATATTTGTATGTAGGGTAATTGAATGGCTCAGCCAACAGCACAGGTAGCGAAACTGGTTTTATCCCCATCATAACGAGAACCTAAATATTAATCAGTTGCAGCATATATCAACTTATACTTACTTCATTTAATGCATAAATTTAAAAAAAAATATCATTTTTATGAAGTCACTTTTAAGTGAGACTGAATTGAGGGCAAGGTCGAACTGCTTCAGCTGTAACAATCTATGTGCGTCTTGCTGAACTCTTGTGTATTTCAAAGAGCTAAATTTGCCATCTGACTACCAGTGGTAAGCTTATACTACAGCAATAAATACTTCATGCTGCCAGCGAACTAAAATTTTGATAACAGATGACTCACAAATCTTATTCCTCGACATATTACAATTATGTAACGTAATGTTACTGTTAGATTGTTTTTCAAATATCCACTATTAGATGATTTTTTTTATAGTTTGAGGTCACATAACATTGACATTTCTTCATATTTACATATACAACAGTATCTACTGAAGACAAATTAAAGATAACATTGAAATATTAAATGCAGCTAATGTTGGCTTTCGTAGCTTTTCTGGTTATTTTGTAGGTTAAATTCTTCAAAATTCTGTCCCCATTTTATGTATCCACTGCTAATTTAATTGCTGCCTAAATTATCTAAGCTGGGCATGAATAAAAGAAGATTGGTGGAGCACGTATAAACTTCAGTCCACCAATTCAGCGATTTAGTCTGATTCTGTTTTTTTTTCTTCGTATTTTTGTTGTGGTTATATACGTTACATATTTATCATGACTGCTGACGAGTTTTGTAAGACTTTAGATTGTTTCCTTTTTATAATAGAATATTGAAACACTCTTATATATGACATTAACTTTTCGCTACACTTAAATTCTTAAAATTTGTTCCTTATATTACGTGTTTAGACACTGAAGGGGGAAAAACGTCAAATGCAATGTAAACTACGTTATACAGGCTAGTCAACTTATCCTTGACAATGTCAATAATTTTGAAACAGTGATTTATGTACTAGCAGACAAAACCCAACATTATTTAGGGCAAATACTAGCATGTGTACAACAATACGTATCTTCTATTAGAACGTGAATATGTAAATTTGGGTAGTGTAATTGACGTTGACGTCATACGTTAACGCCCCAACGTACAGAGGGCTAACATGTGTTATTTTGTTTCTTATATAATGTAGTTTTAGAAAATCATAGGGTACAAAACTCCCCCTGGGGGGGTCTATGGTCAGCTCAAGGTCTTGTCGCATAACATTTAAATTATAGCCAATACGTTTGTGACGTATTATTATTTTTCGGAATTGATCAGAAAAATCAGTCCAACCCTTAATCTTTTTGAATTTGTATACTAAGTCACCATAAAATTCTGGTTCCGATAGGCCTTGGTGTAAAAGAAATTTTAATCCGACATCAAATTTTGAAACCAATTCATGGTGTCTGCGATAGAATTTAGAAAAAAGCCTTTCTAAGCTTATGATACCGATAGCCCTGTTGAAGAAGTTTAGCAGTTAAACATTTATTACAAGCATTAAATTCATCTACATGACTACACACTCTAGCAAATCTTATAAGTTGAGAAATATACACTCCATAAGAGGGACGACTTGGAACGCCACCATCCAAAAATGGAAAATTAACTATATCAAAGTCAAAGTCATCACGTTTATCATAAATTTTAGAAGATACAAAACCGTTAGAAATAGATAGATGTAAATCCAAAAAGGGGGCCTCGGTATCTGAAGTATTAGCTTTATTCAATTTAAGTTCAGGTGGGTAAATTTGGTTGACCATGCTTTCAAAATAAGGATATCAATATTCAGAAGATCGTCTAAATATCTAGAGGTTGAGTTAAATGCCTCAATGATATCAGCTGGATTATCAACAGAAAGAGGTCATGAAATCTCTTTCATTACAAAATAAAAACAAATCGGCCACAAGAGGAGCACAATTTGTACCCATCGGAATACCAACAATTTGTCTGTATAACTTATTACCAAATCTGATGTAAATATTATCTAAGAGATATGATAAGGCGTCACATACATTCTAAACCCTACTAGGATTATCAATGATATGGAGGCACTTGATGCGATGGTAAGCAATCAATGTCATGCTTACACAAACAAGAAACGTCTGCTTTAAGTGTCTGTTAATTCCAAACGCACGCAGGCATTTCTTTTAAATGTTTTGCTTCAACAACTTCGATTATTCAGCAATGATAAGCGCTAAATGGAAATCCAGCCAACGATAATTGACGCAAATGACAACGCCGCAATCACCAGTGCTAAAATTTCGAAAGTCTCGAAATCAGTATCTCGTGTGTTTTTCATGTTTTAAAAATCGCAGCACATCCCAGCATCACGGAACTGACATGCTGCTGAGATTTTGTGAGTGCTATATGCATTCCTTATTGTCATGATCACTGGCATAAACCTGTCACGTAAAATGGCGTCACAAAATGCCGATCACGGCCGTGCATAGATACACACAGACATTACCTTGTTGATAAACCAGTTTTGAGGTCAATGGTGTAGGACTACATGTACTTTAAAATTCATTTCTAGCAACAAATAGCATAAAATGCATTGTACGGCAAATTATATGCTGTGTTTGGTCTACTGTGTACTGCTTACTTTCTGTTGTGCCTTGCTTCTACTGTCTATTGTACATAGTTTTCGCACGTACGCAAAAGCATCTGCACACACATCAAAATAATTATTTTTGAGCCCTGCATTGATATTTTTCATAAAATAGAATGTCTTGCAAAGTGTTTGATTGCTATTTGATGCAATTTGATGCAGATTTAGTGGATCAAAATTAATTTAAAATAAAACTTGTTTTTCACAGTTTGTGCCATCAAACAGCGAATTCAGAATGTTGTTCAGATGATACATTGAAGCATTTAACAGCGACCAAAGTTTCTCATTTCACATCGGTAAAAATGAACTCCAAAACTACTCAAAATCATCACAAATCTTATATTTAAATAGTAAGTTTGCCTTAATGTTGAATAATAATTTAACAACGAAAACACTGATAAAATGGGCGATGCATGTCGATAGCTTCTGACAGAAATTCCAGCTTCGTCAGCTTGTTTGAACCTAGATCTTTCACTGCATCTATAGTCTCCTAAGAGAGAGTCAAGATCAATATCCTCCTCATCCCAGTGCAAAAAAAAATCAGTTTTCCCGTACGACATTTGAATTCCTATGTTCTGCGCACAACTGAGAAATGAAAAGTGAACAACAAAAGCCGTTAAATTTGAAGAGGATGTAGCTAATTATCGTCAGTATTTAAGTTGACTATTTAAGTGAAGTGCTAATAAAAGTCGGCGGTGGTCTCGATTCTTTAATATGTTAATCCTGCATACTCAGTGCAATTATAATGATTTTACTCATAGACATAATTTGTAATTTAATAATTGTAATCTATTAATGCAATAAGCCATAAGGCCTATGAGCACATATACATATAACAACATACATGTTATGCAGGGTAGCAAATAAGATAATAAGTATTTTTTACATCCTCGGGAGAGGTGCAAATTTAGAATCAAATTCATGAGAAGCGCTATCTGAAATCTAACGTAATACATTACATATTTCACCATCCGAAACATATATGAACACACGGGTATATAGTTATACTAAGCAAAACGAAGTTGTCGTTCATATTTGACACAACATTATACGTTCAAGTCGTTATTAACTGTAATACTGAGCAAGATAAAAGGGACGCATCTATTTGATACACCTCCAAGCCGCACACAAAAGAACCATGGGGAAACCCTGCGAACCTTTATAGAACCTGATGCACCACTGGATTTGGTACCGGAGTATCACTTTGAGCTTCTCCGCGTACCATCCCCGTTTCTCGAGGAAACATTGTGCCCAGAGCAAACGGCAGTCCCAGAGGAGTGTGCGACCTGGATGCTATAACATTTTGCCTCCCTGTCATCTTTCACATAATATATTACATATGCCTTTATTTCACATTATTTTGTGAGACTTTTAACTACAAATACAATTCAGTTCTAACATGAATACCCTACTTCGTACAAAGAGAACCAAAGCAGCTGTACCCAGCATTCCCTATGGTATAAATGTACCCAGCCAGGGAGGGGACATGTGGCGGAAACCAATGTCCAAACAGCATACCCCCTCCCCGGAGGCTGTGCAGCACATCGAGATTGTTCGGTACAGAATATGGTTCGTGTTTAATTACCTGCAATCAATTTAAGCTTTTAGGAGACGATGTCTATAAGCTTACGAGACGATGTCTATAAGCTAGTTAGGTTGTTATCGAATCCTTTATATTATCCATGTATGAATTGATTGTGTATGTTTATATGTTGAATAAAATACTGTTTAAACTAATATATTTAAGCTGTATATCCCTCAATTTAAACGCTTTATCGGTGAAAATGCTAAGATTCTTTAGAATACGACAATTTTCAGATGAGAGTAGATGGATAAATTTTGGCATATTTGGTCTTTGCCAATAATACCGTTCAATATAGGTTTTTCTTAGTTCTTTATAAAGAGAGCATTCCAGTACGAAATGGAACTCGTCCTCTAATACATTACAAATCATACATAATCTATTTTCCAGAGGTATTTTATGTGGCTTTGTCCATCTTCCAGTTTCAGCCTCAAGCCTATGCGAAGATACTCTAAGTTTACACATGCTTCTTCTATATTTTTTTCTATTTTAAATATTTCTAGACACTGATGGAACTGAAATTTCGCTACATTTATATAACACCTTGCTCTTTTAGAATTTTCGAGTCTTGCATGCCAATCTTGAATAAAGACATCTTTGGTTTAAACTTTATTTCATTTGCATAATAATGTACAAAAGCGAAGATATTAAATGCATGTATAAGTGCATTATACAAATAGGATTCAGAAGAAAGTCCGATGACTTTTTATAAATCTGTATCCTAGTAGACATCTTTAAATCGTGTTTTAAATGTACCTAAGAAATTGCTTATATTTCCAATCCCTTGTGCATACCAAACCTCCAAAAAAACCAATCTGCTTAATAAATGTCTTACCATTGACGCCCAACTTTGTTTATTTGGTTTTAACTCATTATCATTAAGCATCATATTGTATATACATTTTATGTATTTTCGCTCATCAGTATGAATAATTTTCAACCAAAATTTTACGATATTGATGTACATGTATCTAAGTGACTGATAATCCATTCTACCTAATTCCCCATACACAAAATCATTTTGTGTGGTTTGTTTGATTCTCAACATCCTTTTGCAAAAAGATAAATGGACCGTTTCGACTGATTTAGCTTTATGAAAACCCCAAACTTCACTTCCATAATTTACAATTGGGGAAATCAGTTTGTCAAATAGGTCAAGAATATGAGACATAGACATATAAATTTTATTTTTTTCGAATGAATTTTATCGAAACTCGCAACAAATAACAAATGTAACCAATGCCTCCATATGCACAAAATTAATCTTGATAATCCCGCTAATCCGTTTTTCTTTTCAACGAAAAGTAAAACTACCGGAAAAGGCTCATCAAGTTTGGTATCAAAATATCGGAGTTTCTGAACACAATTTAACGCAAACGTTTATAATTACATTATATGTGCATTTATAGAAAAGCCCTATGGTAAACCATTAGAACGTAATGTAGTTTATATTTCAATAACTACATCGGTTCACGTTACGTTACATGACGTTAATTGACGTCAAAAAAACATGGTTTTCCTATCTGATTGGACATAGGCGACGTTATGACTTCGACGTTACGTCGTTGACGCTGTTCCGCTTTTAATAGAAACGCTGCGTTAAAATGTTTTTCTGATACAACTGTAGCCCCTGTCTCAAATTTGTGGTCAAATAACAGATAGAAAATAATGTAAATATAAGCAATGAACTTAATTTTATCTGGGATTTATCGAAGTATAAACTATATGGGGACGCTAGCAAAGTTTACATGAACCCCTATGGGGTTCAATTAATTTGCACGCTACCCAATGTAGTTTATACTTCGATAAACACCAGAAAAATAAAATTCATTTCTTAAGTAAAAACACATTATTTATACAGATAAAATAAAACAATAATAATATAGGCGGATATGCAATTTAATTGAGTTTCGATGTGATAAAATTATCGATTTTTTTTTCAGCCATTCACCTGTAGCACCTGTCCAGCGGCACGACACACGTCGATTGGAAAAATTCTTTTATTTAACCGGAGACGTGAGTCACGGGTCCATTTTGGTCACTGTTTTTTTTGTTTCTAGCCATAAAATATATCACATAAATAATAATAATAATAATAATAATAATAAAAATAATAATAATAAAAATAATCATAATAATTGTTTTTTCCAGACGTTTAAATTGCCCGTAGCATTACAGTATTGGGTGTTCGTGAGAGGAATTATTTTGTGTGTGCAAGAGTTAGCGGGACTTTCAAAGGTTTTTCGCACAGGTTTTTATTCTGTCAGAAAAGAATTCCCAATAATTTGATAAACAGCTGTTATAGTCATGAAGTCAATGAAAAAGAAGGAGAAAAACTGCAACATGCAAAGAAGAAAACAGTCACTAGCGGACTCAGGTTGAAAACGACACATTTACAGCCTTTTTAAACATATTGCTTGACTGCCATTTCGGCCAAAATAGTTTCGGCCTTCCCCCAAAATAACCCCTCAGTGCAACAAAGTCGTCATGTCCATGGCAGGGATAACTTTAGAGGGGGGGGGGGGGGGGGGGGGGGGGGGCTTGTGCTAAAAGAACATTGTTTTTCAAGAAGCCCCCTTCTTTTAGTAAGAAGGGGCCATTTTGCAATGTTGTTCTGTTGCTTTACATCCATGGTAAACAATAAACAGATATGGTCATGTCGGACAGTCAGTTAACTAGAGATTGGTATTCCCAGAAATTTCATACTGTGATATATTGTGATACACTGACACAGTATCAAGATATATATCACAATATATATTGTGAAATCTGTTCACATATTTTAAGCACAGACACTTAGGGTGCATTTGGTCGAAAATATATATCCTGCAGCTTTTTTTCTCACTTATTTTTTACATTTTAGTACTGAACACCTCCTTAACTGAGATAAATGGTTTGGTATAGAAAATGTTTGCAACTATCGATATTTGCTCCCTTGGCTTAAAACCCCCCCCCCCCCCCCCCCCCCCCCCCCCACAAGATATGAAACTCCCTGTTGATCAATTTTGACCCCTCTCTCGGTAAACAGGGCTGCGCCTTCCGAATTCAAGGCAGTCATCTAAGATACTTACATCCCTCAGTTCGCCAGACATTGGCCTTTACGTGGACACCGGCATCATTCCAAACTTCTCTCAAGTTCTTGCCATTTCTCAACGAATGTGTAGAAAAATAAGGACAAAAATCTTGATTTGCAGGTCTGGGACAATGTTTACAGTTGACTGGTTCCATTCCCTAATATCTAGTCACAAATATTGATAGGAAAACTTGGGACCAGTTTATGAACTGCAGTTGGGCATGACAGGAGACTGTTTCTCTTTCGGAATTACTTTACGAGAGGTACCGAATGCCTACGAAATTTGAAATTCAGTCTACCTGTCGCGCGCATATGTGTAAACATTGTCCCAGGTGCTGCAAATCAAGATTTTTGTCCTTATTTTCTACACATTCGGTGAGAAATAGCAAGAATTTGAGAGAAGTTTGAAATGATGCCGGTGTCCACGTAAAGGCCAATTCCATAGAATTTGCTGTTTATGCTCTAAACATTACATATGAATAATTCAATTAAACAGTTTGAAGAGCCTTAAGTTTAACTCCATAGCAACAATATGGCATAAAAATGTATTGGTAAGTAAAGTCTTAACATTTTCTAAAATACCCAATGGAAAAATAAAAATACCCAAATAAACATTTTTTTGAGATGTTCAATACCCAATTTACATTTGAGATACCCAAATGAATGAAAAAGGAGTGGGTAACATACCCAATTGTATAAAAAATTAATTAAGGTACTGGTCTATCTCTGGAATGGTCCGCCTGCCAGTGTCTTACCAGCACCAGCTTTGGTTGACTTCAAGTTCTTTATTGGTGCAAGTATCCTAAGACCATGATTGTGAACAACATGATTTTTTTTCAGAACTGAAAGCAGAGCCAAGAACTAGAAAGAAAAAGAAAACAGATCAGGAGGAGCTTAAGCGGACTACAAGGAGAAGTGGAAACATTAAGGTGAATTATTCTCAGGGGAAGCTATTCAGTCATTTTCATTTTTGCTTCCCTTCTCATTGGGGGGTGGGGAAAGGGGGGGGTTAACTCTTTAAGGAAAGAATTTGCTCCTAAAGGAGCAAATTCTTTTCTTTAAGAGTAGACCCTGTTTTGGAAGGGCTTTGTTGTCCAGGAAAGCAAACAGGAACTGCTGAAAGTTTTTCCCCTTTGTAAAAATGGTGGATAAAACATGGTAGTGAACTGAAATGAATTTCAACTTGCCCGCCAAGATTTCAAGTTGTCCCCATTTATTTCATTGCAATTAAACCAATTACATGTCATTTTCTTCCGATTTCACACAGTAAACATAGTCCAAAATGCTCTCCCTTTCTAAGAAACTAAGCATGAATTCATGATTTTCAGAAATAACTGTCACAGCTGCCTAATCATTTTCATAGCGCTATGTTGTCTGGGATTCTTATTATTTTTCTCCTTCAAAACACTATATTGGTGGGTTTCAGACTTCTCATGCAAAACTTCAAAAAAGACATGCAACAAACGCATTCTCCAGAATTTTATCTCCCAGAATGTCAGGTTGTCCAAGGGGCAACCTTCCAAGACTATCAACTTGCCCCCAGCAAACTTAACCCCTGTCAGGCAAGTGGGTAATTGCTTATTTCTAACAATAATATGAGCAGCATACATAAAGGGTTTGTAGTACATGATACATGCAAACAGTAAAGCTTTAATTCACCTTGTCAGAACTTCCCTGGGTCTATCAGCAGATTTTTTCTCAATATTAGGTGAAATAGTACACTTTCAGGGGAAGCAGCTCTATCATTAAACTAATTTTGACAAAGGATTGCTTTTAAGGATTTTAAAAACCAATCAACATGTCAAAATCTGATTTTGGTATTAAAAGCGACATGCCTGCTGATATTTCTGGGGAGAACACTGCAAGGGAGCAAATTCTTTTCTTTAAGGGTAACCCCTTATTTTCAAGTGATACCTTTTGCACTGTTAAAGTCAAAAGTGTAATCACTTTTGGCATGTTTGGATTGGTAAACATGGTAAAAGAGTATGGAAAATTAGAAAAAAGTCGGGGAATTTTGAAGTTGAGGATGAGTTGTGTCCTGCTAAATACATACACCATTCCTATAATTCAGAATCTGTTCGAGTTTTGTCCCTTGCAACGCCTATGACATCATCTATAGGATCGATGAAAGGGGTCATGAAAATCAAGAGCGACCTGTCGGGATTCTCAATATGATATTAAAATAAATAAACAAATATATATATAAATAAAAAATGTTACACAAAAACGGGGCAATTATACTTTAATTTGGTCTTTCAATGATTTTTTTTGCAGTTTACATTTACAAAACGTCTGCTTTATGCATGTTATGTGTGCTTGCAGTTGTACTGAATTATATGGGATATCCTATAGATGACGTCACAGTCTACTTGGGTAGATAACTCGTGCGCGACTTAAGCGATTTATAGGAAAGGTGTATATTCACAAGGAAATAAAAAGTATAATCAACTTTGAATCAGTAAAAGGGTATGGAAAATTGGATAAAGTCACAGAAATATCACAGGGATAAAAGATAGAGGGAGACTAGGAAGAAATAACGTATTAGTCCTAATAAAAGCCCCTGTTCTAATAAACGCTCCCTGCCATTTTTCCAGAATTAATGTTATATTAATTGTTAATTAACTTGCATGAATATTATGAATATTAGTTGCTTCTCGGGATGAGGTAGCTCCTTGAAATAGGGTCAACTCTTAAAATAAAGAATTTGCTCCTAGAGGAGCAAATTCTTTCCTTTAAGAGTTGACCCCTACTGAAAAGGAAGGTAAAATAGTAGCGTTGCTTCCTCTGCACCTTAGTACTGATTTACCAAACTTAATGCTCTGAATAATGCCCCCCTTTGGTAAAATGCAAGGCCTGAGGGGCATTTCATAGGATTAATTCTGTAGTCTTCTTGCAGGATTAAACTTCCCCATGTTTGAGCTGAAGGAGAAGTTTAAGTGTGTAGTATAATATGTAGACAAGGATGAAAAACGAGCAGAAACTTATCCCTAAAATCAGGAAAACTTCTCCTTCATTCAGATCCCTAGCTTGATCCCTGTATCAGGAAATCTTGAAGTGAAGGAGAGGTGACAGCCCTGCTGTATATTTTCATGGAGAAATAAGAATAGATTGGAATTGAAGTCTTAATGGTGATTCTAAACTTTCATTTTTCAGGAATCAGTGAAAGATCTTGAAGGAAGGCAGGAGAAAGGCACTCAAAAGAGTCAGTCTAAGCGAAGCACATCCACATCTGATGGTGTTGATGTAATAGAAAAGTCTAATTTGCAGTCTCCTTTCAAGAAGGGACGGAGGTCGAAAGACAAGCAGTCAACAGAGATGACAGCTGTCAAAGAAAAAAAGGACACAGTCAAGCCATCTCAGAGGAAGAATAGGCAGTCTGTCACAGCACAGTCTACTGGTTCTCTGAGAAACAAGCCAAATGACAACATAGACTCTGGGAGCCACTCTCCTAGAAAGAAAAGATTAAGATCAACAGACAGACAGTCCACAAATATTTTATCAGAGGAAGCAGATGTTCCTAAGCCTTCACCTGCTAAGAAAACAAGAAATTCTATAGACAACAGTAAATCAAAAAATTTGACCTCTGCTGCTACCTCTGTTGGGGTAGGTTTGAATGGTGGTTCTGCAAAAAGTAAAACCAAAGTTCAAACAAAAACTGGTTCAAATAAAAAGTCAACTCCTGAAGGTAGGGATTGTAAAACAGATTTTTCCAATCAAGTTTTAAGAAAAAGAACACCAAGATCACCTGGCAATCAGTCGGACAAGTCAGCCTCTCTAGTGGAGAAAGTTGGTTCAGCCAAATCATCCCCAAGTAGTCTCTACGACTTTACAGCAGATTCTCCTAAACCAGATGATGTGATGAGCTCATCTGGCAAGGTGGATAAGAAAACCAAAACAATGCCCAGATCAAAGCCTACTGGAGAAGCAAAGAAACACAAACCTGTCAGTAAACAAAGAAGACTTAATAAACATATTGATCCTTCACTGATCACACCAAAGACTCGAAGATGCCGGGTTGTTTTGAAGTCAGTTGATCAAAATAAACCAGCGTCAAAGAAAATCAAGGTTAAAGCCGATGTTCATACTCAAGAGACACTAAACAAGGTTTCTCCAGTGTTAGCAAGTGTATCACAAAAGAGCAAACAATTAAAAGCAAGTACAAACAATAAAAACATTTTGCAAAATGTAAGGAAAGGAAAAACAAAGAAAGTCCGTCCAGATAAAGGACCTATTGATAAGCCCATTCCCAAAATGCCCTCAGTTTCCTTTCTTGACACGCAAATTTTCTCTGAGCCATATGAAGATGATAGTGCAATTTTCCTTTCTCCAAAGGCAGTAAAGCCACATATGACCAAATCTAGGCCTCAGGAAACACCTGTTATATCAGGAATTCTCAAAGATAAGCGCATCAGCAGTATTGACTGTTCCTTTGATGTTAAGAAAATTCAGAGCACGTCCACACCTAACCCAGAGCCTAAGGCTGACAATGACCCCATCAGGGACCAGAATCAGGAATCAGGAGAGCCTAAACTGAGTCCCCCAGTTTTCTCACCTGTGAAGAGAATAGATACCCCTGCAACTTCAGACTATGGATCTATGGAATCTGTTGTGACACCTGCTCCAGAGAAGGATGATAGGGAGAGAGAACCGTCTCCATCACCTGCCTTCAGTCTTGAAGATGATACAGGTTAGATTCTTAATTGGGCAGATACAAAATATTCAAAGGGAAATTATTTAGGGATAATTTTTTCTTGCCCACAACTTAAATAGGTATTGCTTTCACACCGTCGTCCGTGTAAACTTAAACCTTACTGCGCCAAAAAGCAGATGACAAAATTTACCTCTGCAGAATTTCAGAAAATATTTTGTCCAAGCGATATCATATTGTGAATTCGAACACTAGAAGGCTAACAGTGTAGATTCACATGAGGTGGCTCACTTTGAGCCACCTTATCAGGATCTACACTGTTTGGCAATTCAACAATTTTAATTTTTGGCGCTTTAAGGCTTACCGGTATGTCAATTTCCTGCTTTAGCTCTGACAATCTGCAGACAGGTGAAACATACATAGTATCTTGAATTTTTGTTGCCTTTCTCCATAAAATTATTTTATAGTTCATCTTTAGAACTGCTATAGAGATGCATTCTGTGGTTCGTGCAGATTTGGCAGAAAATTTGTCTTAAATTATTGTAAAATTTTTCTTGTTTCTGGCTGCTCTGATTTTACAAAAAAAATCCAATTTTCAAGACCAATACACTCACTCAAGTCTCAAGAACATGTGGAGATGACTGTTGAAAGAAATTATACAGTATTATTAATATGAGTCACTTTTCTGCTTTGGTTGCATGATATCAGAATAAAGTAAATCATATATACAGTCAAACCTTCTATTAAATGTGGTTTCCTGTATTAAGTCATCTGTATTAAGGGATCACCTGCCTTTAGCTGCCACCTTTTCATAGTCCTATGAACAAAAATATATTCCAAAGGCATCTACGTTACGAGGTCACCCATCTTTTAAGCAGTTATTTTTTTGTGTTCCATATGGGTGAACCCTAATGCTTAGTGGGTACAATTTTATGGGAACCAACTCTGCCTTTTTGATTTTTGCCTCCTTATTGGATTTGCGGGAAGGGGGGGGGGGGGGGGGGGTCAGTTCTTAAAGGAAAGAATTGCCCTCTTAGAGAATAAGCTCCTAAGGTTAGAGAATTTGCTCCCTTAGGATCAAATTCTTAAAGATAAACTACATTTTGGAAGGGTTTCATTGCATGGGGAAGCAAACAAAAAAGTAACAAGTTATCTCCCTTCAGATTGACAAAGCAGAAAATAAGGGGTGTACCATACATTTTAAAAATACTGGTATCATTACTGGTAATAATTATATGAGCCCTGACAAGAGAAAATCAATAAAGTTGCATTTGTGCCCAGCGAAGACTCAGATCAGCCTGGGCATCCGCCCAGTCTGATCAGAGTCTTCGCTGTCTGCTTGGAGGTAGTCTAGACTCTTAGCTACCCTGTAAGCGCACAGCAAAATTTTTGATCAGACTCAGCGGATGCCTAGAGTGGTCCAAGTCTTCGTTGGGTGCACATGCCACTTTGTTGGTTTTGTCTTGTCGCGGCTCATACTGATGACATCATGAGATTTGGGGGAGGGGTAGGGATGTCGTGATTACATGGACTCACAAATATACTTATGCCCTGGGGCTAGATTGTGAAAAACTTGTTGAATAAAGCTTCAGAGGTGAAAAATAAAAGACAGAAGAGAAATTAGTTTGCAATGGCAGAGTATTTCTCAGTTGTTCACAGTGCTTTTATTACTATTCTTTCCAGACACCTTAAGCTTAAACAAGTCAACAGAGAAGTGGTACAAGAGGTCATCATCAAAGAAGAAACTCAAGAAGGGCAGATATTCTGTTAGTATAAGTATCTGTGTCTGCAGATTTTTGCTGCTGTAAACAAAGAAAAAAATAGAGATTTTTAGCTTATTCTCTATTTATATAAAAACATACAACCCACCTCAGATACGCAAGTCTAATGAATGGTAACAATCTATGCTTTTATGGACGGCAACAAAAAATCCCAGAATTACCCATCTACCTCATACTGTATTTACTTGGCTATGGCGTTTTTTTTTTTTTTTTATATTTAGAATTGTTTGGAAGAGACCGATCTAAAGTTTTTAGATTATTTTTCTCCACCTAAAAGATGCTGCTGCTGAGAGAGGGCAGCTGTGTAGGCCATCCAGAGGCTGCCTTCATTTTCATTGTTCCTTTTGGTATCATCAGACCCCAAGACTTTCGCACATTAGGCCCCTTGGTCCATGTTTAATGATGGTCCGATAGAGGGCCCCTGACCCTAAGAAAAAACATCTTGGAGTTGAATTATGCATGACTGATTTATTTGAGCCACAACACAACAAAACCAACAAAGTGGCATGTTCGTTCAGCGAAGACTCAGATCAGCCTGTGCATCCGCCAAGTCAAATCAGAGTTTTTGCTGTCTGCATGAAGCTAGCTTCTAAAGACCCCTAACTACACTTTAAGCACACAGCTAAGACTCTGATCAGACATGGCAGATGCCCAGGCTGATCTGAGTCTTCACTTGGTGCACATGGCCACTTTGTCGTGTGGCTGCTCATATATTTGGGTTAAGAGAAT